>WTSP01025429.1:0-63833 GCA_025331215.1 Actenoides lindsayi | reverse complement strand
CTACCTTCAGAAAGTGCAGTTAGTTAGAAGAACTGAGCTGAAAAGTAAAATCACTGAACAGAATTAGTTCTGTTCTCGCTGAAACCAGGACATTAAGTCAACTCTTAATTCTATTTTTGTTAGTTTTGTCATTTGCTGGCATCACAAGGCACACACATTTAATATTGACTATCTTTTTGTACATTAGAGTATTTTTAATTGCTGTGTAATTAAAAATTGTATTAGGAAAAGGAGCATTTGTCTTCAGTCAATTCACCTTGCCTTTTGATCCCTTCAGTTTCAGCTAAACCTAAAGACAGGAAGAGAGCCATGAGAAACATGGCAGCAAACATGACTACAGACCTCAAATTTCAGGAAAAAAAGCATTTTTGTAAAGGAGAAAGATAGCTGGTAGGATCACCACTCAGTGAAAAGATGCATTATGAATTTAACTATATTGTTAGGGAGTCCATGCAGGGGAGAGATATTACAAATGAAAAGTCCAGAATATAGTAGAGCTTTTTATATTTGAAGTTTGCACAACTGCTTGTTTTTGCAGAACTGCTTTGTTTTCTGTCAGAGATAGCATATTCTTTGTTTACATCTATTGGTCGGACACATCTGCAGTCACTGCAGTGATGAGGTCCTTATCTATGCGTAATGAATCAGACATTACCATGTATTGGAGGGAATAAAAGGGGAGGAAAAATTGTTTTCTTAATAACATTCTTGTTAGATGGATGTAAACTGGCAACATTGCAATCTAGATTAGGCTAGACTAGCACCAATGTTTTCTAAAAATAAACTTCTGAAATACACAGATTTTAATTTTGCTGTACTTAGAAACTTAAATAGTCATTTGCCTCGACTTCTGCTGGTATTTCTGATTATCAGTAGTTACTGAGAAACTCAGAACTGTCCTTGCAAGGCAGTTGCACCTTCTCCTGACTTACGTATTTTTCAACCAACATCATTGTTTTTTTTCTTCTAACCTTTTTACTAGGTCACCATCTGTTACAGCAGCTGTATATTTGGGTGAAGTAGAGAGGGCATTTGGTTTGCATTTAGGAGAATGTACCTGTGAGAACCCAGTGTGTCCTGCTGAGCAAAGACCTTAGCTGAGAACAGAGCTAGTGAGGAGTACTACCTCCTGAACCACCCTTATTACTCCCTGCAACCCCAGGGAGTTCTGTTGTTCTTGTAACCAACTGGCATCAACTATAGGAAGGACATCAGAAATAGTGATAAGCAATGTTGAAATATTTACAAACGTATAATTTAGACAGGGATGTTAAGCACAATGGGCATGCCAAAGTGCTTCCAGTTTTGGAAGCATTAAGATTAATCAAATATGAAATTTGACTCTTTAGTTCTTATTCAATAAAGACTATAGATGTTTTAAGAATAGGCACAAAGAATGATCTGAAAAAATCAAAGAGTTAAATGGCTGTTGTCAGTATGCAGCTTTCAGTACGAAGTACACATTTAACAATATCAGTAAAATACACATGCTGAAGGCTTGCTTAACATTTAGCAAATTATGGTAGAATAAATCTGTGCAAAGCCTGCTGGGAAGGTAGCAGTAATACCATTGATTTAGGATGTACTGGACATATTTGTGCAGCAAGTGTCCTTCAGGGACACAATAACTAATCTATTCTTTGTGCAAATAAGGTGATGGGAAGTGAATTGATCTCTATTTCCTCATTACATAAAATTATGACATGTTTGAGATGGTAGCAGTTTGTGGGTTGATGTACCAGTTGGAACTACTTTTTGCTGCTAAGTAATAGCTTAAGATAGAGTTAGAAGGATTTACTTTCTAGAAATATCACAAAATTAAAACCAACCAGTCATGAAAAAATCTCTACTCCCTCTCTCTGCCCTTCTTTTAACTTGAAATAACAGGCGTGTAACAGATTTCACCAGCAGTTTACAGTCTTAACCACTTTCCCAACGACCTTGATCCACAAGTAGTTAGTTATGGCTCTATATACCATCCATATATGTGGAGAATGAGTTAGCCTTATGCAGAAATCCGTCTCATCTATTTTTTATAGCTATACGAACAATGTATATGTAGAAATACATATATTTCCAAAGATACATAAAAAGGTAAACATGTATACATTTACATACATTCTTATATATTAGTAATAGTAGTTAACTGTTAAGCGCATCAGGAAATCAACTTGACTACAGCAACTCATGATATGCCAACTTGCTTTTAATAATTGAAAAAAATGCAGATTTCCACTCAGATGTACAGATGAAGAGAACTTCACTGCATCTGGGAGCATTCAAGTGACTGGTGTGAGAGGTAGCTGGAAGTGTGTCAAACGAATACCGTGCAGCAAGGGGACTAGTTATGCTTCGGGCACCTACAGACCACTTTCAGTGCCAAGTCTGGAACTTTTTGATAGCTGCACTTTTTTCATAGAAACTATGTATGCACATGAATAACCTGTTTCCTTAGTGATAGTCCTTTTTTTCAGTAAGAACTCATCAGAAGAAAGCCCATTTTTGTTTTAGCTGCTTTTTCAAATAGTTTTAGTTCATGACTCCACACAGTCTTATTTCATCTGCAGAATGACAAAAGCTTTCTTGATCGCATGAATGTAATTTTCTGTTAATGAGAACTCTTGAGACTTCTAACATGAGCAATGAATTTACAAAAACGGTTTCTTTTTTTTTTAAGATTCATTTCATGAAATACTACTAAATTAGGTCAGGCATGAAAGTTTCCAGTTCATATTTCTAGAAAGAATGTAACTGTTATAATTCAATAGTAATAATGTATTTTAATATTATTCAGGTTAAATCTCTAAGCATCCCTGTTTGCCTCTATTTAAAACTAATGTAGTATAAATTAAATACTGGTCTTGTGTTTCAGATAAAGCTAAAAGTGAGTTCTATGACTAAACTATGCTGGATGTGATCTAAAGAAAAGTTTCAGTACATATTTTATAGAGCTATTAACAAACTTATTTTAAAAATCAGTAATAAGATTTGTGCTTCCTCATAATATTATTGCATTTTTTTAGTGCGAAGAGTAGATCATATAAGGCACAATACATTTTCTAGTTTCATTACTGAAAACGGCCTTTTCCTGTCTTTGAATAGCCAATGCTCCAAAAAAAAAGAAGGAAAAAGATATTTTTTCAAAATGTTCCTTTCCTATCAGTTTTATTTTTCATTTAGGGTCCTGGGTAGTTTATATGGTGCATATAGCCATAATTTCTCTCTTACTATTGCACATACATTGCAAATATTGCTCAACAAACTTATTTTTCTGTAAAAAGAAATAATAAAAATCCATAATTATTTGCCCTTCCTGCTATGAAGATTTCAGTGAAAATGAAGTGTATGTAGCAGCTTTGTGAACATAATCACTATTCACATCGAACACAAAAAAATATGTTCTAAAAACCCCAACCCTCATTTTTAATACATAATCGGTGTTAAATTTAATTTTCTCTGGTGGGATAATATTTGAAATAGGTTTTACAAGATTTTCTTGAGCAGATGGCATTTTCTTTGCCATCCACAAGGGTTTTTCCTCTGTCTTCAAGTGTAACAGAATCGATTTTAATTAGTATTTCATTAGTATTAGTAATTTAATCTCTGTGAGATAATTGCAGTATGGTTCTTAGGATGACTGATAAGAATTGAGGTGTAAAACTGGTACCATCAGAGCAGAGATGGTTTGACTTTTCTGGAGTTCGACTGAGTATCACATTCCTCTGTGGAGAAGTAAAACCTACTAGAAAGTTAAGATTTTATGCTGCTAGAAAATTATGGGAAATAATTTAAAAAGCCAAGAGAAATGGCCTCCTTAGATAATTTCTGTTTCATATATCTTTTTAAACTCTAGGTTAATTTAAGCTGTTATTTCAGGATGCAGAAGACTTGGTGATGAGGGAAGGCATATGAAAGAGAAACTAAGCAATAAAAGGCAAAGGTCAGGTAGAAAGAATTGTTAGACTTATTAAGAAAGAGTGCTGAAATCCGTTATGCAGGGTGTTCCTCTTAAATAAGTTCTTCCTTCAATTTGTTTTTGTGGTGCAGCAGTACTGATACTAGGCTAAACGCTAAACTAGAGACCAGTAGAATCAGGAAATCCAGTGGTAACTCTTGATTACTGAGTCATGCTGTCCTACTACTGATACTGAGTATTTGGAGCATATAAGTCTGATCTGTATTGTCTAAAGTCCTATGTATCAACTCTGTATTTCTCAGAATGAAAGCTGCAGCATCACTTAAAGCTAGTAGGTGGTACTGGATTTTGTAAAATTCAATTGTAAAACCTGGAAGTTTAGTGCCAAAGATTCAGGTCACTTGTTCTTTAGGTCTGTCCTTGTACTCATCGAACAAAGAACATTCTGGCAGACATTGATACAAAACAGGAAACCTATTACTACAGCTTTCAACTCCTTAAAGGTTTTCCCAGCTGGCAGTATGAGAATGAAAGCAGTTATAAATGGATTGCAGAGGTGGGGAAGAAATACAAGGAGAAAATAGTTATAAGAATTAATGAAGAATGAAATTAATCAATTCAAAAAATAGCTGGGCATGCTAAATAAACTTATTTAAGAAATCATGCTGTCTTCCAAGAGATAGAAGGATCAGAATATAATGTAGAACCTGTGAAACAGTTATTGAAATACTACAAATAAGGAAATGCTTGAGAAATTTTAATATTCAATATATTGTTAACATTTGCGGTTTTTTTAAGATGCTAAGATAAATCATTAATGAAGTTTCTGAACTTCTGCGAATTGGTTTTGTAAAGAGTTGAACATAGTTCAATGAAATCTCAGAAAAATGAGGATAGAGGGAAGATGAAAGCAGTAGCATCAATCTTTCTTCTAAATTTTAAACCTGAACAATCAAGTGCTACCTGCCATTGTCCATACGTTTGCACCAGCTGGTTGTATACATCTGATAATGAATGACATAAGACACATTACCAAGCAGGCAACCATTGCTTTTGACTTGATAGAACAATTGGGGAAGTGAGGAATCTGGTGGGTTTTTGTTGTGGTTTTTTTTTTCTTATTTTGACACTACTTTGTTACACAGTGCTTAGTATGAATTATTTATTCCACAAATAACATCTGGGAAAATCCCCGATCATCCCTGGATGACCAAAAGGGGACAGGACACACTAGATTTCATATTCCTGAACTTTTTAAACTAAATCCTGAGCAGGTTTTAGAATGAAGTGAAATGTGGCACCTTCTGTGAACTGCATAAGAAAAAAGAGGGGTGTGGGGGGCGTAAAGCCTCTTGCTTTCTTTAGTATCTCCTTTTTATGACAGATTTCTGCTTCTGTAACAAGCATTTACATTTTGAGAAGCCAGAAGTCAAGTCATTTTCTATAAACACATACTGGTAGGGAGGTGTGAGCTCCTTTGACATCATTCTGATCCTATTTGAATGTCAGTGGTTAAAAGTTCACTGCTACTGTTCTGAATCCTTTAAGGAAAACTGATGTTAAAGAGAAGAAGCAGACAGAACAGTTCAAAGAGGGAAAAAATGGGGGGGTGAATGTGGTTAAGTAATAGAGAGCTCACAAGTAACACCTGGTCAAAAGGAAGACTCAAGAAGAATTTGGGAAGAACAAGTTAGTAACTATTGATATTCTGTGTTCTCAGTGAAATGTTGATACCACTATATAGGTTAACCTTCTATTCCTGTCTGTTGAGATAAGTCACCTCCTAGGGTGATCTAACTTCCCTATAAAAGTAGGATAGAGAAGTTTCCTATTAAAGAGAATATTTAAATAGTATATTTTAAAAAAGATTTTATAGATACTATATGTATATGTGTATGGAATCACAGAATCATTTAGGTTGGAAAAGACCTTTAAGATTATTGAGTCCAACCATTAACTCAGCGAAGTCCACCACTAAACCATGTCCCTGAGCACCACATCTACACGTATACCTCCAGGGATGGTGACTCCACCACTTCCCTGGGCAATGTGTTTCAGGGCCTCATGGCCCTTTTGGTGAAGAATTTTTTCCTAATATCCAACCTAAACCTCCCCCGGTGCAACTTGAGGCCGTTTCCTCTTGTCCTGTCTCTTGTTCCTTGGGAGAGCAGACCAAACCCCACCTCATTACAACCTCTTTTCAGGTAGCTGTAGAGTGCAATAAGGTCTCCCTTGAGCCTTCATTTCTCCAAACTGAAAAAACCCAGTTCCCTCAGCTGCTCCTCATAAAACTTTAATATATATGTATACATATATAGAATATACATGTGTATATATAATGTACTTGTATGGATATATGCATACATTAAAACCCAGATATTCTTACTTTTATTAACTGGTGCCCTCTTAGAATGCTGAGTGGTTGCCTGGGACTACTGCCCTGTTTCAGGGCCTATTTTTAAGACAGTATCTAGATAACTGATATCAGGTAGCAACTATTTATGTCTGCTGACAACTTTAGGGTAATGTAGAAAATTTCGTAAACTTTATTCTAAAACCACACAAATGCATGTCGAAAACATATTGTCATTCACAGGCTATTTACATATGATTTATGTTATAATACATTAGCATTTATTTAGTGTAATCATTATTTATATTATGTTCTTTTATGATTCATGTGATCTTAATAATAGCAGTTTCTAATACTACAGAGGTGTTACATTTTACAAGCTTGAAAGAGACCCTGATTTCTGCAAACTAACAAAATAATGTCAATTTCAAAGAAATAGTCTATTTATGTGTTATTTTACTTTATAACAGAGTGTGGACTCCTATGGTGGGTAAATCACTTTTCTAGATAAATTTCCAAGTTCTGAGAGTGCCTACTGAGTGTAACACTGCCAACTCCTGGTTATTTGAATTATTTCTTCAGATGAATTAGCAGGGAAGTGAAAAAATCACTTTATGCTTCTATGTCCTCTGTTTGGCACAAAGTGTAACAGTTCTGTTTACCATGGATTTTATGACTCCAACTAATAACCAGCAAAATTAAATTCTTGAACAGTTGTAAGTCTGGCTTAAAAGAGAGGCCTTCCAAAGAGTTGAGCTCCCTCTAGTTGTTGGATATGCACTCAGCTGTGTTTTAATCTGCACCAGAGGCTAATTGACTAACTGGAAATGACAAAAAACCCCGTCCTGTCTCAAAGGCTTTTATTGTAAATGCTCAATGGAGTGGTAAACAAGTGTCAGTTTATACTTTCCATATTTCAAAGGCTAGTGGAGTTCTTTGCTTGACTGGAGAGACAAAACTTCTCAAGCTGAAAAAGGAGGTCTCAGTAGAGACAAAGTTGAGAACTTCATCTGTATGTTGTGTGAACTGATTGAAACACTTGTTTTAGTTTGGTTTAAAGAGGCTAAAGATTAACCTACAGTGCCCTCAAAAGAAAGCAGTACTCACAGTAACGATGGATGTTTGAATCATGGTGAAATAGGCTGACTTACTATTCAAGTATGAGACAATCATGTTATTTTTTTCAGTGTTTCCTGTAGTATGTGAACCAAACCATTGCTTGTCTAATTTCTTAAATTTTAGAGGTTGAGAATAGCATTTTAATTACATTCCTCATTTACCTAACTTAGTTAATCGAATATTAAAATATTACTATGACTGATACTACAACAATATGAAGGCATTTAGCATCAAATATCACTTCATTAAAAGCAAGCTTTAATTTTTCATACTCTTGTGTCTCACAGTAAGCAAGAAAAATGCCAGAGAATCACTAACAACAAAAGGTATTGATTCAGGTTTCACATGTTCTAGCACGTGGCAAACGCTACTGCGTTATGTAATACTGGAAGACAAGAGGTAAATTGAGTGTAGTTTCTTCATGTTTGAATCTGCCACTATAAAATAAGTTATTTTTATAAAACAAACAGCTTTAGACAAAGTGGATTAATACAGAAGCCTCAAGCTGGCATTCACCAGCCTCTACCAGAAGAAAAGGTAATTCTTTCTCTGCTTACTGTTGAGAGTTTGCAGAGCCATACAATGCCTACATCTACCATTAGAGCTTGCAGTACTTCTCAAACTCCAAAAATGTCATAGTAATCCTTGCATTGACCTTTAGAATTTCTAGACATAGCTGAGGTTGGCCTTTTGAGTAACTGTGTTTTCTTGTGAGTGTGATTCTTGGAATCTGACTGTCCCCCCCTGTTTTTTCTAATGCTGTGCGTGACCCAAACTCTCTCTCTGCAGAGGCCTTCCTCTGGGTCTGCCTTTAGACTATTGAAAATTACTTTGTGTCACTCATTTGTTCTAAAAGAAAGCCTAAAAATGAAAGGTTCCTATGTAGAGACTCATCAGGACTCTGATGATGAACAGCCATATCTTTCATTTTCATTACACTAGGACATAAAGCTGTTGAGGGTAACAACAGAAAGTTAGAAGTGGTTAGCAGGTTGGTTAGAGGAAGAGGAACCCAATGACAGACGTAGTTATTATTTTGTCAAATGTCATGTAAAAAGAGCAGTGCTTGTAGCAGTGAACATGAGATAACAATACACATTAATAGCAGAATATAAATTTACTTAATCCAAAGAGAATAATTTGAAGCAATTGGAAGAACTGGTTTACTATAATAGCTGTGAATTTTTTTTTCCTGTTTCTTAACTGAGTGCATTGGCTGTCTGGCCACAATCCAGCACCATACACGCCAGCTAGGTACAAGATTATTGCTAACTCTGGAAAATGTCTTGTTCTGCTGCAAGAAAGCTAGATGATAAGCTACTTAGTATGGTATGAATTCAGCCGCTTGAAAAATGGTAACTGGTTTGAGGACTCTGGTACATGGATTTCAAGATTGCCAATGAAGAAAAAATCATGGTAGTTGCACAGATGTCTTGACTTAAAATTGTTTCACCTGGAAAAACTGTCACTGGTATCAGTGTGTCATGATTTCACTCAATAAATGCATAACAAGTATTATTAGGAAATAAGCTGGAATGTTTTGAAACAGTTTGATGAGGCTACAAAGGGAAGAATAACCTCAGGTAGAACTGTTAATAATAGTTGCAAGTAACTTCCCACTGGCCGGTCTAAAGTCTAAAATATTGCCTGTCTCATTCATCTTAGGAGAGTTATGGGACATAAAATCTATTTTTTGACATTTTGCTAACACTCAAGTATTAGATAACATACCTGAAGATGTAAACAATAAATGCGGTCTTTTGATAATGGGTTGTAGGGGGCTGAGGTTTTCTTCATAAAAATAATTATCACAAAATAGAAAAGACAAAAATGGAGTCAGTCTAAATTCCTTTTTGATAATTAAAAAAAAAAAAGGGATTACTCATTTAAATTACATTTTCTAAAACTAATCCCCAATAAACTGCTACTTTGAACACTGATATGCCAGTTAAATATAACTGATTACTGTAATCCCTTCTATTAACTTGTGACTACATGTTTTGTAATAAATATAAGACTTAAAAGTAGTGAGAATGCCAGAAAAATCTTTGCCAGTAAACTAAGAATTCATGCTCAGAATCCATAAAGATTTTCTCTAGTTGTTACTTTTCTGATAATATCCACATTTTATAGCATGTGTATGTCCGAGTGTCTGATACATCTTAATTTTTCATGTAATTATACATTATTTCATTTAGCACAAGGATGCTTTGTCTGTCTGTCCTGGTTTGAGTGAGAACAGAACAGTGGAATGAAAAAGAATGAGCAAATGTCACTGTAGGAAGCTTGCAATCTCAAAATTCACCCGCAGAAATAATGCTAGGAGTTTTTTACTAGTCTACTTGCAACATCTTCCATCCAAAAAATAGACTGTAATGTATATCCCATATGGAAATATTCTGTGGTGCTAGCTGAAAAGAAAGACAAAAATCCCAAAACATCTACTTGTTAAGCTCTGTCTTTATAACTATATGCCTTTCTCTGCTGCTTTTTAGTAGCCATTAGTATAGCTTTCCCTCTCAAGAGACCAAAATCTTAATTTCTATCCCCTGAGTTTTAACCCAAATTTTGATGTTCTTTTAAAATTATCACAGTTTATTGAATTTTCATATTTAGAGATGCTTCACAGGAGACACCAAAACCAGCACTGATTTAGGCTACATGACAGGATCACTGCACGTAAATTGTATGTCAGGTTTGCTTAATTACCAAAGTAATCCACAGTCATGCATTGCCTGGATATGCATCACCAAGGCAGTTTGATAGGGGGTGGCTTTTCAATGTCAGAGGAGGCTATTCAAAAGCAAAAGACAGTTATCTGTTCTGAATGGCACTGAAGTCCACATGCTCTGGGTATGTATCACAGCCTCAGCACTGCACTCGTAGAGTGTTGGATTCACTAGTGTCCCTACTAGGCTGACATCTAAAATGTTTCTCTGCCCTACTGCCTACTAATGAAATCCTTAAGTGCTTCAGTATTTTTCAGAAGGAAGATGAGAATACTAAATACCCTGAATCTTGGGGGATTTGCATGGAAACAAACCAGTTCTAACTCTTGCTTCAGCAGATATTTAGCTATTAATACTAAGTCCACCAGCTTCCACAGGTCCATTTCAGAACGCTTAACACTACAGTACGCTGGTAAGAATCTGATATTCTGGCAGATACAAAATACATGTTTCAAGCCTCCCCAAGATTAAGCAAGTAGCTAAATCCTAAATTTGGACCTATTTTTTCTATCTGTCTCCTTCTAACAGCTCTGATCACTGGATTAATCAATGTGAAGCTTTTCAGATAATTTTTGAGACAGTATAATATTTGGCTTAGACCCAACAGTCTGATTCGTCAGTGGAAATGGTTACCTTTCTTCAGCCCAGAATTAAATATCAACATGTCTAGGACAGGATAGACTTAGGCCTCCATATCATCCTGTGAATGCAAATAGTTACTTACAGACTGGTTACTGTAGCAATCATTTCTAAGCATCTTGCAATCCCTGTGCATACCACAGAAAAAAATTGTTACCTATTTCAGGACTGTGATTTCCGCTAGGGATCAGGGAACTAATGAGTATGTGCTCCCTGCAATCTAGTCTGTGTTTTAGCAATACCAAGGTTCATATTTCATTTCCATGTATTTTTCAAAGGATATTTTGCTTGCCATATTTTCCTTTTGTCTGTTCATCACCCTCTAAAAGCCATTATGTGAAATTCCTAAGGACAAAACTAGAAATATTTCTTGTAGACATTTAGTAGGGTTGAGCAAATACTAATGTATTTAATAGCTTTTAATCTTTCTGCTCACAATTATCTGTGAATATATTACTTTCCTCAAAATATGGGGTTTATTAATTTTTTTTCTACTAAGATACAGCTGTACAATGTAGTATAGAGTCATAGAATTGTTTCAGTTGGAAAACATTTGAAGTATAAGATGTAACTACAGTACATTTACTTTTATTTATCTGCTTGACATTACTCTGACTATGCAGAGCTAAATTAAAAAAGGAGGATATTAGGAAAAATAATCTGGAAACAAACAAGTAGCTGGAGTTTGGAAATGTTCTGTGACTTTGTGATATTAAAAAAAAAAAATGACTGGGCAAGTAGAAGGACAATATCAAGAACTGGAAATAAACATTAATTTAGTGAGATCTGCTTAAGAACTGACTAATCAGCTGCAGGGATTTCAGCAGGATGAAAATCAGTAGTATGAAAAGAGCTATCCTGTGGGATTCATGTAAACAAATGGCCTTGAGCAACCTACAAGATCTGCCTCTTGGGGGAGCTAGGTGAAACAGAAGATCTGACACGGAAGACCTAGCATCTACTCAGGCTGGACAATACAATGTATGTTGGCATGTAGGCGAAAGGTAAAAAGTACTATTCCAAGACTGGTACACATTCAAAGGAGAATGCAATAAGAAGTTTCTGTTAGCACAACAGTACAGGAGGACAGCGTGCCTCACAAATTACGAATTTCAGCTGGATCACAGACCGTAAATTTTCCTGGAGAGGGAAACTTGAAAGATAAAGAGATCACAAGTGCAGCTTGTCTCTGAACTATGACAGAATTTATATTGAGAGCTAGAAATACATCTGAATTTGCCTTTGAATATTATTTAGGTGACAAAGGTGATGAATCAAAAACAGCATAAAGGTGCATCCTCATCTCAGAATTTTATATTGATGGTTTCTAAATCTAAGCATGTTTTTCTCTAATATGAACAGAGTATCCGTGCACACTGCCTGTATACTACAGACAAATGTAACTGAGAAACAAAATACAGTACATTTTTAACCCTTACAAGTTGTATTATTTATAAAACACAATAGGAATTTTACTTATTTTCTATCTACTAGACATACTGCATTAGGAGAATGGATAAGTCTTTGGAGCTAGAGGAAGAATATACAGACCATACTGACAACATTACAAATATAAAAACATTTTGAGACTCGTATATAGATAAGACTTCAATATAATTACAAATACGCATGTATTTTTGACCTTTCCTTGAAATATACATAATGGTGCTTAGATGTGAAATTCATGGTCTCTAGTGAGACACAGCAGTTCATTTTAAGACCGATCAATTTAGTTTAGTATTAATGAAAAGACTTCATAGGACTAAATATAGAGATATCATGGGCAAGTATACTGTTTTATAAGTAGGTATCACCTGACTAACTAAGCATTTATAGGTAACCATTTTGTCAAGTTTTTCTACATAAAAAAATTACAATTAAGTAGATAATGTAAAATTAAAATACTTTTTTTTTTTTCCATATGTGGAACATGGTTTTTAGTCTTTGTAATAAAAATGATTCATTAGAAGCACAGATTTGATTAAAGAACCATTATCTTGAAGAATAAATGGACGGAAGCATGCAGTCTGTTCTTCAGTGTGTGAAAAATTATAAAGAAAATGGCACCTGTGTGTCTGTCTAATACATTGCTTCTTGTAAACTATAACAGGCTGGAATATGTAATCATGGGCTGAGCAGTTCTTCAGGAAAATAATGAGTTTTTGGAATTTTCTCTATGTTCTTTCTAGTGAAGTGATATATGCAAGATGTAATATTTTGCTTTTGATTGGTTTACTGCATAGACAAAATTTAAGAATACATGTGTTTATAATACAAAACTCAGGAGTAACTTCAGTGTTTAGAGAAGTTATTAACATTATAAACTGTAAAACTATTACTTCATTTACACTGTGTCTCTTGAAGCATCTAGGATCTAAACAGATCTCTTTCATTAATTTGAGTAGACAGGGGTAATAAACTTTCAAAGCTCTCTTGACCTTGTAGTAGCTATCACAAACTGCTGTACCTGAAGATCTTATCCCTTTGCTTTTATGGAAAATTTTATCTTTGGCTAAAGGTCAAAATTAGTCCGTTCAATAAGCAATTTAAAATTAAAAGCTGTAATAATGTTTCAGTAAAGTTCTGTCATTCTGGTGCATAAAGTGATTAAATATACGTAATTATATGATTAAATTTTCCCCTTACTCATCTTCATGTGTAAAGGAGTCTGAAAATACTCCGCACCATTATCAGAATATTGTATATAAGTGCATTTTTTTCATAAATTTAGTGATGCTTGTAAGTCTTAGGTTCAGTTTATTTGTAAACAAGTTATTTTTCCATGGGAATTACCTTAGAAGTTTTAACTATGACTTAATTTAATATGTGTTCTGAAGCAATAAGATGTATTTTTTTTAATAGAGGTGTTCATCATTTAATGCATGTTGAACTCGGGTTTCTGAGTGCTTCCAGTGGAATAATCTACCCTACTGAGTTTACTTATCACAGAATCACAGAATGGTAGGGCTTGGTAGGGACCTCTGGAGATCATTTATTCCAACGCCCTTGCCAAGTCAGGTTCACCAAGAGAAGGTCACACAGGATTGTGTCCAGGTGGGTTTTTTGTGGAGACACCACCACCTCTCTGGGCAGCCTGTTCCAGTGGTCTGCCACCCTCAAAGTAAAGAAGTTCCTCCTTATTTTCAGATGGAACTTCCTATGTTCAAGTTTGTGTCCATTAACCCTTGTCCTGTCACTGGGCACCACTGAAAAGAGACTGACGCCATTCTCCTGGTACCCACCCTGTAAGTATTTATAAGCAGTGACAAGATCCCCCCTCAGTGTTCTCTTCTCCACGCTAAAAAGACCCAAGTCCCTGTCTTTCCTCGTAAGAGAGATGTTATAGTCCCCTAATCATCTTCGTAGCCCTAATTATACTGATTTATGTCATATAATTTTCTAAACACTACCGTTACAAGGTATGGATATAACAATATCAGCTCAAATTATACTTTTAAAGATAAATGTACTCAGAGTGAACAAGGAAAGCTAAAATAAAATTTTATAAAAGCAAATTTCATGCAATAAGGAAAACTTTTTAGTATAAATAAGGAACTGTATCATTGCTAGTAATGCTCAGTGTATAAATCCTGAAGGTAAAACCTAATTTCTGTATGGATAGGACAGAAAAACAATTGACAGATTTGTTTGGGTATAACTTTTCACAAGGGGAAAAATCAGAAAGAGAAATCAAAAATTATTGTTAAAAATTAATCTAATCAAATTTGATTTAAATCTATCCAGATTTATTAGAGGGATGTGTAAATATTCTACCTGAGTTTGAACTCACACTTATTTCATTGCCAAACATGTGTAGGTTTTGTATCGGTCCAAGTTTTCCAGTGAAAGCTTCATCCTTACTGTGAGGGTCTGTGTGCAGGCAACGACCCGTGTGTTGAGAATAGAATACTGCAACTTTACAGTTGCACTTTACAAAGTACAACTTTAAAGTTGTACTTTACACCTTTCCTTGCAGATATAAAATCAGGGAGACTTCTTTAGCTTGGCTGCACTTTCACATATTCTGACTTGTTGAGATTGTTGAACTGAGTGTATTCCATATTTAATATGGAATGTAATTTCCTGGGAAAGTTAAACTAGAAGACAAAACTCCATGAACCTGGACAATGTAAATTATTTATATAAAGAATATATTACTAGAAGTGAAGGTGAACATAAAAAAGTTCCAGGGGCAGGGGAGTGGGGGAGAGAGGAAAGGAAGCTTGAGCAGTTTTATTAAAAAATAGGATCAGAAGTCATCATTAATGTTTAAAAAAAACAGCTAAATAGTTTCCTAAAGAGAGATTTAGAGGCAGCAAGTGTCTTTGAAGATCCTTTATTATTAAAACTTCTAAAAAAAAGTAATATGTGCAAGGAAAAAAAAAATAATACTGAGTTCCCCTTTGTTTGCTTCATTTTGTGAAAAGTTATTTTCAGATCTTCCATCCAAGAATAGGAGTTACAACTCCTGCTGTACACATAAGATTGCTGCAAGCTTGAAGTGTTTGAATCCTCTGATTTTCTGTTTGGAATGCATTTAATCAATTGCTGAGATGCAGCATACACTAGTGTATGCTATTACAAGTTTAAAGTTATAAGCTTCAGTACAAGTTGATGAGGTAACAGTGGCTCAGCCTCAAAAGAAGCCTTTGATTTTCAGTGTGCTGTGCCTTTTCATTTGGCCTAAATCCCCTGATCTGCTCTTACCTGGGACGCTACAGAGAAGCACAACTGTGTACTTACTAGGAGGGCTGAGGACACTGCATTTGAGGCATCTGCAGCCTTCTCTAGCCCAAAGACTTCAGAAAGGAAACTCAGTGATCCTTATAGTAGCCTGGACCAGGAACAATAGGGACAGCAATACATAAAAGGAACCTTTGTAACACTGACAATATACACAGTAAAAGCATTGAAAAGCATGATGCATGTTAAAAGAAAGTATTGTATGTAGGAAGCTGGGGCAAAGAAACAAACCTATCAGGCCTAAACAATGACTCCTGCCAACTTTTTTTCTTCTGTTCATATATTCATTTCTATCAAAGTTTCTTCACACTGCTTTTTACTGATGGTTGAGTGCTTGGCATAAGCCCTGACAGCACATTCAGATCTGTGAGGACACAACACTGAGCCTCTTTGTCAGAAATCCTGCTTCTTCAAAGCCCTAGGCAGCTCATGAGTGAGTCAGATAGCTGCCCAAGCAGCACGGGTGCAGATTAATGATTATCTTGTCCCGTTTCTGGCCATTCTAACACAGCCCTGGGCAGTTGCTGGATGCCATCCAGTCAACAGTTTTCTGGTCTGGGAAGCTATAGGTAGCTGCAAAGATGCACAAAGCACAGCTATGTGTCCCCTGACCTGTGCAATAATAGCAGGCCAGGGTCAAAAAACAGCTAAAGAAACCCAGGGAAACCTAGCATTGCCAACAATGTTATTTACACTGGTGTCTGACATCTCTGCTGTTCATATGGGCACTTGGCTAAACTTGCTGTACATTTTTGGGGTCATAGCATGGTATTTTATTCATATTAATGAGCCAAGATTATGTTGTGTGGAGATCTACTGTACCAAAAAATTTAAAACTGGTGTCTGTTAATTAATAGTATTCCAGCTACTAATTTAGTGTTTGTTTCTTTGAAATAAACTGCCCAAATTCTTAACTGATGATGCATAACAGATCCAATCCATTTATTATGACTGATGACATCAGAGTCTTCTCAATATTAACAAACATCAGCTATTACATTTGAACTCCTTTCCTTATACTTGTGTTTTGTGGGAGGTTTTTTAAAATCAAGGCTTTAGTGGGGAAAGAAAAACCCTTCCCAAAGTAATATGAAGATAGATGCAACCTGTACAGTTCTGTATACTCCTTTCTTTTAATCTTTCTTGCTATGCTGTCAGAATGTATTTAATATCATGTAAATTTTGATCTAAGAGAATTAGATTAGTTCCATATCCAGCAAATGACTTCAGTGTTCTGGAATAGTGAAGTCTTTATCTTGTAGAATTAAGTTGCTGGCCCAGCATACCATTAGCTTCAGATTATTAATGCATATTTAAGTACATTAGCACAGTATTCAATATAATGAGGCCTATTCTTCTTCAAAATTCCCGGGACCTTGATTAGGAAAGAGCCTGGTAGTCACTGGTAGTGCTCCTGCACAGCAAATTGGTTTGTTAGTTATTGATAGCTGTATTGGACAAAGTTGGCTTTAGAAGGAAGCAAGAGGAAGCAAGGTGGGGGTCAGCTGTCCCAACAATTCCTAGCATACATCAGGATGGTAAGCAAATGGTTTTGTTTACCCAAGGTAATGGGCATGCGTGTATGGTTTTCTATGCCCTCACACAGGCAGGGGAGAGTCCATAGGTAGAAGGATTTTGTTGGGAAGAGACTTAAGCCTCTCCATCCATTTCTATCTGATGCTCCTGTTAAGGGATTCACAGAACCACTGCAATGCTGTGGCTCATTTGAAGAACTGGGTGAGAAGAGGGCAGTGTTGCGTGGAGTAATGTCAATGCCATAACAAGGCAACAGGGGATAGGAATTAAAGGAAGATGGGTGGTTTAAGGTTTACAGTTTTCTGTGTAAGTCCTCGCCTTAATCCTTACAATTTTCTTGGCCACTTAATAGGCTACCTTTGGGCGTGGGGAAGAAATCTTCAGAAGTAACTGTAGCTTTGACCTGTGCCAAATACAGCATTATGGCATAACTTTGGCTGAGATGATGTCTAAATCTGAAAATGACTAGAGTCCTAAAACAATAAAATAAAAGATTAAGAAGTTTACAGCTGTTGTACATGAGAATCAAAGTGTATATTTGAAACACACCAGTAAGGAATATGAAAATGTCAGTTGCACAAAACTGTTAGCAGTTCAGTGCAGCTCAAAACTGAGAATCAAACATGACAGATGTATGGATGTACATTTTTTTTGTGGCAGAAGGAATAATTTCTAGGACAGAAAAAGAAAATATAAACTAGTCATATGTTATACCAAGGATCTACACTCCTATATGCCTGTTTATCTGAGGTGGTAGTTGAGCATAAAATCAGAGATTATTGTAGTTGATTGGCTAGAATCAGAATAAGGTTTAGCAATTACAAATTCTAGAAATACAAGAGCTGTGATATTTATACACAGACATATTTTTTGGATGTTAAGGGCACATCTAATACCAACTAAAATAATCTCCAAGTTCATGCATCAATCTGAAGATGAAGATGTTAGTGGTTTTCATGAATACAAGGTCACGGTATTTTGAGTAAATTGCCACCAAACATAGTTTGACAGAACCCAGTAATATGTAACTTACAACTCCACTGAATGCTTGTCCAATCTTGCTGACAATTAAAATTTACCCAATAATACTAATACTTCTAAAATGACCTACACTAACAGAAGTGGAGTATGATAAAGTAGTTAGTTTGCTCTGACTGCTGCAAGTAATGCTAAACAGTTTAGCTTTGATCCATGCCTGTCTTGTAAGTAAAAAGTTACTTTTGCCACATATTCAGATTGGGGAATAGATTCATTTCATATAGATGCTCAATTTCCTGTTGTTTTTGTTTTTTAACCTCAATCTTATGTCCAGAGATAGTTGTCTTCAATTGTATTGTGCTGTTGCTCTATGTGACAATGTTTGAACAAAGTTTTCTCAGGCAAATGCACAGAGCCAAGACTCCAGAGTGAAAAGTTCATAGAAATAGGCAGCAACAGCTTTACACTGACCACAGCACTGACAAGTTTGACCTTAAAGATCAATACCAAGAAAAAGAAGTAAACAGAATACAGATACATTTCCATACATCATTCCAGATAATGAAAAGAAGGACCCCACAGCAAGTCTCCAGCCAAAAAACATTTGGGTCCTGGCTTGCTTCAGGAGGCGGGACACACAGACAGCAGAACCTCTGAAGGAAGGAGCAGCCTGGTATCCTTTATTAACACTGGAGGCCTGTTGTGTCACTTCAAGCACCTGACATTCTAAATGAAGTAAAAAGTACCATGCATATTGAATTATCAGCAGCTGAAAAGAAAAAAAATCTACTCTATAAGTAATAAGACTCTATAGTAATACTGCAGTCATTTAAATATCAGCTGACTACCAGATGTGATACCTGGAGTATGCTCTGTTAGAAGAGACCTCACAAGCTTTGGGGTAACTTTGCATACTCTTTTCTCCTGCATGACATTGCAAGTCCCAGTAAAAGCAGAAAGTTTGATCAGGATGTGTGAGGAGTGTGGAAGGAGAGCAATTTTTGTGCACAAAGATGCCTTGGACTTCAGAGTCAATCTTGGTGACAGATTTTGGAGAACAGTCCTATAATCACGGTTTGACAGATCCAGAATGCACTCTCTGAAAGAAACATAAGCTCTCTGCTAATCAGGTACTTGCAGAAGGATTTGGTAGCACATGGGAAAAGATGAGGCAAAAGATAAATGACTCCAAGTGTAATTGTTATTCTTAAAGATATTATGTTTAAAATGGATTCCAGAACCCGCTCCCCAATTC
Source organism: Actenoides lindsayi (assembly GCA_025331215.1). Lineage (NCBI taxonomy): Eukaryota > Metazoa > Chordata > Aves > Coraciiformes > Alcedinidae > Actenoides > Actenoides lindsayi. Next base: position 44,565 of record WTSP01025429.1, on the reverse strand, counting down.
ATTAGGACATAGACAGCAAGGGATACCCAGCAGATCTGGATTTTCAAGACTTTTATATCTTTACATGGAAGCAGAAACTGGCACAAGGTACTTTTGTGTGCCTAAATTGCCATTCCAGGGACTCCAAACTTGCTGAGATGAGGGACAGATGCCCTATATAGTAGAAATCAGATTGGCATCAAGATCTTCAACCACTGTAGCTTTTGTAATGTAAATGATGATAAAAAATGAGGAGCAGAGGCAACAGATTTTCAAGAGGGAAATGGGATACTAGAAATCATCTGCAATAGCTAAGACAAACACATCATCTATTCATTTGCCATTAGGAAAAGGCAATTATGCACCTGCAAACTTCATTCTGTATTTGACCAGTTATTACTAGAGCCAAAGTATTGAGAAAAACTGTGAATGGGTTTCAGATTTTATTTGCTTTGCTGAAGATATCCTGACAGCAAAAACCTGATGCAGCAAATATACTCTGAAGGGTAGTGAAAGGAGAGATTTAATGATGTTTGCATGATAGCTTGATATTAAAACAAGGATAAAAATAGATAAGAATAATAACCAGACTTTGAAAAAAAACCTCTTTTCATATGCCAGCTGTGTCAACACCCATACTGAGTGCTAAAACATTTGTTTTCTTAGGGGTGTCTATGAATACACCAAGTAAAACTTTCAGAAAACAAAACAAAACAAAAGACGACCAAAAAAAAAAAGAAAAGAAAAAGGAAAAGGAGGATGATGAACTCATGGGGGAACATTTTAAGTGAACAGACCTTCCAATATTACTTTTTAAGATAAATGCTATTTTTTTATTTTATGACTAGTTTCTTTCTTGAAAAGTTTATGCCGATTTCATACATACAGAGGCTGGGAAGAGTAGTTTTACTTGGGAAACACTTATAGATGGAACTTTTTTTTAATAGGCAGCAAATTATTACAGTATGTTATGCAAAGATTCTCAAATTTAAACAGATGTGCACAGACACAGAACACAGGACTTAAACAAATTAAGGTACTGTAACGCAATTTAACTTTTCTGCGTAGGCTGGATGTGTAAATGCTCAGCTTAAATGATATTTAGGATCAGAGTAGTAGATTTATTGAGGTTTGGTTCTAGATTCTCTGGCTTTCAAAGTTTTCTCTTATTGCTCCTTTTGTCTTTTTGTCTTTGTGCTAGACATCTTGAAATGTTAGCGTCAGCAGCAGAAAACAGATAAGTAAATGACCTTTACAGAGTAAAAGCAGAAATACTGGAGGAAGTGAACTTAGGGACAGACTCTACTACTCCTCCATTTTTCCAGATATTACAGAAATGTGGGTTAGTGATGTTTATAGACAATTTGTTATTATGCAAGCTAGTGGAAATTACTGTAATCATTATGCCACTCTTTAAAGGTAGGGATTATTTATTATTATTTTTTTAATGAATGGAAAGCAACAGCTAGAAGTAAAATTGTGGGGTTTTTTTCACAGAATATTAGTAACAAAGATGAGGGAACAACAAGTCTTAGCCCATGAGAACTAGTATTTTAGGTTTGGAAGATGAATGGTAAGACAAGGAATCCCAAGACTCTTCACATAGGAAGAGAAAATATTGCCTATTCTCAAAACATTCTTGCTCTATGGATTTCACTGAAAGCTCCTCTGAAGTCATTATTAAAATGACCAAAATTCAATACTTCTAGGAAAACAGTGAGAAGAATCCTAGACATGTTATCAAAATATTGAAAAAAGACAAAGAGCAAAATTAGTTGAATGCACCATCAATATGAAATACAGTAATAAATATTAAAAATATATGTCTTGCATTGTCTTGTAAACATTAACTGAAGAATTGTACTAATTTTCTTTCACACTGGAAAACCCCCTCTATATTTCTATAGACTTCTGCTCAGGTTGTTAAGAAATACATGTAATACTGCAGCTGGTAATTTGAAAACGAAATCATACCAAATTGTTTCAATAATGGAAATTGTATGTGCATCAAAACCAAAAGTACTGTCCTTAAAGGTGCTTAAACATATTCTGAACAGACATTTACATTTCTGAGGATGAAAACCTGTGCACGTGGGACAAAAAAATGTGGGAGATCTATGGAAGTGTTAGCCTTAGGTTACTTTTCTCTCCATTTATCTTGAGACTGAGGTTGCTAGCTAGATGTGTGAAGTAGGCTCTGCCTCTTCCTGTTTCTTTAACAGTTGATTTTTTTTTTTCTTTTTTGAAATTTTACCTGACATTTCAATCTATGTAAATCAGACCAAGAACAGAGGTGAGACTTTTGTCAAATGTCTGTATCTTACGTAATTTCTTCAGTGTTTTTAAATGACTCTACATGCTCTAATAGCTTTGTTGGTTTTTCTTTTTCATGTTGCTTTAGTCCATTTCTGTTGCAAAGGGAAGTATTCAAGTTTGTGTGGATAAACACAGGGCTAAGTCTCATACGATATCATACATTCTTCTGGGCAGCTACAGATGAGCACCTTTCATAACCTGGTTTTAGGTTCTGAGTATGAAGAATCATAAACATTCTCAAGGGTACATAATTTGCCTACTCCCTGGGCAACAGCATTCACTAATTAAGATGTACATTTTTCCTCATTGCAAGCCTGTTCTTCTCACTATCCTGACCACTGGCTTGTTAGGGTTCAGCTTTAGTCTATCTTTCTTCCTCTCTATGTATATTATCCAGATATTATGCAAAATAAAAGAGGGCCTGACATCTGTGTCTAGCTGTCAAGTCTACATTTCCTTCTGCAATTCAAACACTGTTATTAATCAAAGTTGCAAAGATTCTTTATATGGTCTAGACTTACACATGTAACTAGATAACAATAATATAAAATGCAAATAAGGTAAAATGCACAAATATTTCACAAGGTTAAAAATTTGTGGTTTTCTGTTCCTACTAATCAGATTAATATCCAGAAGTATTCCATAGGACCCCATTCTGAAATCCTTCCCCCAAGGGTAACATTGCACTACTATTCCTTAATATTCTTTCTTCTGGTCCTTTTACCCTTCTAGTTATCTGGATATGAATCTTTTGTTCTGACTACTGATTGTTTTTAGGTTCTGAAAGACAGAATTAGTCAGGTCCTGCTGCGTGTCATCTTTGATCTTTCTCCAAAGGAAGTTCATAATAGACTGTGCAATCCTTAGACAAAGATCCTCGTAGTATGGATGATTTAACATCAACATTCCATGAAAGCTGAGAAAACATACTATCTTTGTATAAAATATATTTAACTACATAAATGTTCCATAAGCCAACAGATACAAATGATGGCAAATATGCTGCATCTTTCAGTGTTTCCATTGCCAAGAATACATTTTGAACTGGCCAGGTTCAAGTGGGTTTCTTTTTATTTCTGAAAACACAGTGTTGGAAAAGTTGTGTACAGCTTTTTTGAAAGCATACAGCTGCAAATCATAAAATGTTTTATTTATGATTATTTGATTAAACTAATGCACCATGTATTGTCACCAATTTCAAGCCCTATGGAAAATTTGTGCTCTAGTAAGGCTTATTTATTATTAGGAAGGAAATGTGTAGATACAGTCACTGGGTATTCTATTCACTTTAAAAACAGGCTATCTAATATCAAAAGCAGTGCACAGCATACTGCCCACAGGGCTGGCAGGACATCTCAAAGGCTCCAGAAACCAATTCATTTCAACCTCCACAAGCTCATTTCCCCTCCCACTGTTTCAAGAACTCAGAGCCAATTTCCTTCCCCTACATAGTCTCATATAGTTTGCTGAAACAGTTTGTGTTACTGTAAGCTGAGATGAACTTAGTATTAGGTTTCTCTCCTTTCCCTTGCATATTAAATCCTCTGGGACAGATTTACTTTTATCTTATGCTGGTGTTTTTCTGTTGACCTGAGTAAGGGGTGCTGATGACATTTGCCTATGTGAAAGAAATCGGGATTTTTGCAGTATTGTGTTGGAAATTGTTTTTTGATAAATGTAATCCAAATAACTCTTTCATACAAGTCAGTTGTTTCTTGACTCCATCCTGAGTTAACATAGAGACACCTCAACTTGTGAAGAAAGGTGCCCTGGTCCTCTAGTTCAAACAGTCAACAGAGTTTTTTCCATCCCATTGGCTTCCAGGTTGGGCAGGACTACTGCCTGATTGACACTGCAACTCTGTGGCTGCTTTGATGCAACATATGTATGAGTGGCTGCTGAAAAGGGCCCTTTTCTGCATCTTCTCTTCTCAGATTTGCATCTTCTCTTCCCAGCTTTGCATGCCAGTGCAGTGAGTCTGAGTCAACTGAAAACCAATTAATTGCCTGGCTGTGCAAATGTTAACCTACTGATGCAGGATTGGCCATGAGTAGAGGTAGCAATGGGAATCACACCTCCAGAGAGGGGCTGCACTCAAATCAGATAGAGGTGACTGTACAGCTACAGATGAATTACAGCACCTTGTCTTGACAAAGAAAAGGAAGAAGGGAGAATGTCATGATCTGCTGTTAACTGACCATGAAGCTATCCTATATTTTCACCAAACAAATGGGAAGTGCACAATGAATTCAGCTTCCTACTGGCCTGGGTAGAACTGTAATATGCTATCTGTCCTGTTTCTGATGTGAGAATAACTGAATCAGTTTGTGTCATATGTTTTTCCTTTTGCCCAAATGTCTGAAGATTATTTAATGACTTCTGTTAAATAAGGAAGGTAGAACAATAATGGATCAGAGTAGCAGGATTACAAAGACAGAAATGCTCACATTCAGAAAGAGGCAGAAAGCAATTCTGAGAGAGATATAAAGGGGTAGAAAATGGAAACAGCACAGCCTATCTATAAATAACTTCCAAATGAGTATGCAGTATGTGGATCAGATGAAAATATTTTTACTCATGCAGAGCTCCTAAACTATCCTCTAAGCAGAACAAGTATTCAGCTAACAGATACTCAGGATTTCAGGTCAGGATTTCTAGTAAACTGCAGGTGATGGAGTTTTTATAATCTGTCTCTCTATGAATTTTTTAAGTGCATGAAAAAAGCATCAAAAGGAATACAGAAATCAGAAGGGATGCTGGAAAAGAACAACAAACTGAGAGAAAAAAATAGAATACAATCAGTCATGGCCAAAAGAGCATTAAAGTTATCACATGGGAAATAGTCCCCAAATTAATCCATAATATGTATTGTTGTGGGTTAATCTCTGTTGTAAATTACTAGTGTAATTTACAGAGAATAATGCCACTAGTAAAAGCACAAATAGAGTACATTAAAAATACTATTGTGGCAGGCATTGAGACAAAGATACTAACAAACAACATTTGTCAAGGTATTTTTTTTAAAAAGTAATAACTTATTTCTTTCTGCAAGCATCTGTTTTAAATCTAATAGATGATTGTTTCATCTATTTCTGTTATCTAGTAACTATTTCAAAAGGCCTTATAGATATTCAGAATATTTAAAAATCCTAGAGTAAGTGATATTTTTAAAGTAAAAAATACATAAATATGATGTTTAAATGTAATTATAAGAAATTGATTTCACATGTACAGCATATATCCAACATGATTTGCAGAACTAAGCTTTTATCATTCTTTCAGCAACATTTATCTTTTGTAAGGTACAGTCACTTGTGAACACAACCTATGTGACTTGATAGAGTACACCAGTAGAGAGAAATAAAAGTGAGACACCAGTAAGCCTTTTAGTTTTGTTCCTTTTCCAGCCAACTCCTAACCCTGGTGCTCTTATTCATGCTGTGATCCAATGTGCTTTTGCAGAACTCCTGCTGTTGGCCCTTCCCCATATTACAGATAAATACTAGAGTGACATTTCTTAACCCCTCTACAAATGGAGAGAACATTCACAAGACTAGTGAATTACTGAATAACATGAGAAAAAAAAGAAGACTAATGCTATTAATATTTAGAAAAGTTGCAGATCTTGTCTGTGGCTCACAAACATCCCGTTTTCCCGTAACCTGACCACTCAAGAGATGAGAGACAAAATCTGAAGCAGTAGCAGAATCCTGTTGTTTGTGGGAGAGTATTTTCTATGTGTGCAGAGCTTATATCTATTAGGTCAACAATTTCAGTTCATCTTTGTTAAAAGCTCGAGTCCATCTTTTATTATGATGCTGCAACAGCAAGAACAGGGCAGAAAGCACACTCTGAATTCAAGCTTCACTGAAATGAGCATTTTCTTAATAAATAATGTATCAAAACCTGGAGGACTGTATGAAAGAGGAAACTGGAAATCATGGTGTGCAGAGTTTAAAATACCATGAGCTTGTACTCAGAACACAATTACACAATTATTATAGTTTTTTTGTGATTCTGTGGTGGGAGGCTGTGGAGAGTGGAGCCATTCACTGAAGTGTGAATCCTCACTTGCCATGTAGGCCAACATGAAATTACTCCTTACTTTTTTAAGGAAAATTAAATTCTAATAGGTGACTCATTCTGTCTTCATATCAATATAATTTCAAGGCACTAGTCACAGTAGTGTGTTGTAATGGTTTAATTCAAACTATATTTAAACTGTCATTATAAGGACAAAAATTATCTGGACAGATAGAAATAAGTGTACCTCTGGTGGCATCATTATGATCATATTGAAGCTTTCCAATATCCTATGGATAAGCTGCTTTGCCCTTTAGCTGAACTAAACTGTGTTGAAGGAAATGTCAAATGTTGAGGAGGTAGCTGACAATACAGTTCAATAGTGCATTGTCTTGGCGAAGCCATGGCCCAGCATTGTGAAGACACATGTAAAGTTCCTTTACAGAGTTCACAATACTAAGTAAATAAGAGTACTATAACATTAAGACTATGGTGAGGTTTCTTGCTGTGTTCAAGTCTTCTAGAAAGTATAAGTCCAATGGTCAAGTACAACCCTTCTGCCAATTCAGTACTTGAAATAAGCATCAAAACTATATACAGTTTATAACAATTTATAACAATTTATAAGTTATGCAGAAACTACCCAAACACTCTGATTTACTTAATCATGATAAAGAGAGGTCTTGTTATTTACAGTATAAAATTTTAAAACATCATCAAAGGAAAGCTGTCAGGTAGTAACTTAAAGACTATATGTATACATGCATGTGATTCAAGAGCCTTCATTTTTTTGGTGAAGATTATTAATTTGGGGGGGGGGGGGAAGCCCAACAACTTGTTCTGACTTTGCTTCCTAGAGGTAACAGAAGGAAAAAATCTTCTGTCAGCTGACAGCCTGATGCGAGCAGCCATAAAGCCAATCTGGTTAGAAGGTCATGACAGCCTGCCTGTCATCTCTTCTACAGTGGAATGCCAAAAAATATTTCTAAAGTTTCTTTTTGGCACAGTTGCTTGCATAGTCTGAATGCTAATGAAACATAAATGAGAATGCTAAAGAAATTGTCCTGTTCACAGTAAGAATGTTGTCTGTCATCTTGACACAGCAACACCTTATGCATTTGGGTTCTCAACAGAGCTGATGAAAAAAGCTCTTTGTAAAAATGTTTTTTCAGGAAGAAGTTATATGCTCCTCATTATCACAATCTGTCAAACAATAATTGCTTGCGAAGTACCATTTATAAAAACAAACTGATGCTTCTTGAAATTTCAGTTTAGCATTTAACTACTTCAGCTAGGAATTTGTCCTAATTTGACATTTTAAACAGAACAAACAAAATACTGTGTATTCTTTGTTTTGAAACAGCTTTTTTGAACGAAACTTGTAACTTAAGTCATAAAGAGGGTGAAAATCTTTTTGACTTCATTAATAGAAAATGCGTTTGATTAAACCCATCTGATTTTCATAGGGATAAGGATTCATTCTGTTAAAAATTTCAGAATGCTTTGTTTTCCACTTTGAACCTGAGTAACTCAAGTAGGAGAATTTCTAACAAAACAGAAAATCTGGTTTTTCTTTAAGTTTAGCTCAGTGTTAAATGTAATTCTGTTGCAGTTCAAACTAGAATTACTAATTTTATCAGCTAAATATAATGTGTTTGTATTGATACTTTAGACAAGAAGATTTCTGAATACATATGAAACCCACTGTTTCTGCAATTTGGGGGTGAATCAGTAGGAGGACTGAACAAAGAAAGATAGTACAGTCAGTCTTCACATGACAGAACACATGGAAATTCATATCTCTATCAGAATACTGTGCAACATAAATCACAAGAAAGAAAATAAATATGAATGACCAAAGAAAAAAGAGGCAGCAGAGTGAGCTACATGTGCAACTGAAGAAATTAAAGGGACCAGAGAGCTAAGTATCACGCCAGTATAATAGCAGAAAAGAAATTATGGAAAGAATCCACAGAAAGATTCACATTTTACTATCCCTAGAGGTTTGCTTTCACTACAGAAGCAAAACATCATAATTTGTTCATGTCGCTTAAAGAAGTTTCAAGCGTTCTGTAACACTTCTCCCATGACCATTTGCAGAACATAGGTATTACTGTATTTTGTAATTTTACCAGTCCCCCAAATCTGTAGGAATTATGAGTTGAGTGTCTGTGGAAACCTAAATACATCAATGTTTTATTTTTCTCCCCAGTGAATTTTACAGGTTTTAGAAGGCACTAATCTGATAGCAGTGTGAGGTTTATACACTGCATGCATGTCACACTCTACCAGCCTGCCTAAACTCTGGAGCTGGAGGAATCAATTCTAATGCAAATGTGGGTAGTTCGCTTTCCTTGAATACTGAAGTCCTTGTTGAATCTGCTGAAACTGACAACATAGTTGCCATCTGTCCAGCTAGGAATGTGGCAAACATAAGCAACACAGTCAAAAAAAAAAAAAAAAGCAAGCCTATTAGCTGTCTAGGAGTTATTCTCTTCTCGATACACTCATGTATAATGAGTCTCATTATCAGAAATTCAAATACTCTACATTTCAGCCAGCACTGTCACCTTTTAGATACATGCAATACTGCCTGCATTTAATTTCATTTCATATATTAAAATGAATATGAAGAATTTTTTTTTCAGATGAGGTTCCCCAGTTGTTCAATGTCAGACATGGTATCACTGCCCATGCCATGGAGATTTGGAACTAGGTGATCTTTAAGGTCCCTTCTGACCCAAACCATTCTGTGATTCTATGATTTGATGCAAATGAAAGTAATAAGAGGCTGAACCCCTATGGTAGGGACATTGAGCTAATAGTGCATGTGAAACTCCTGCGCCAAATGTGTAGTGAGGTATAATCCCTACTTGGGGATTCTGTGACCTTACAAAAATGTTAAAGAAATTCTCAGGTTTCTTCAATACTGGCTGTCACAGCAGAGTGGGTATCTGTTAGCATTCACCACGTATTGGATGCAAGCATTTGATCATGAAAATCAGAAATACAGTTCATCTGCCTTGTCACATGAGGAAGAAGGGCTGCCATCATTAGGAACACGCCTTTAGCAAGGCAATGTTTGGATATAAAGTTGCACTGGCCTCTTTCAGCCTGAAAGCTGTTGTGGTTGACAGACTGCAGATAGAACCACCTGGCTCAGGCATATGGGACCCTGGTGTAGTACTCGAGCTGTGCTACAAAGGTATGGTAGTCATAACTCACTGCAGAAGGCATGATACAGAATGAAAGAGAAGGAGCTTACAGCTCAGTCTATGAGATTTCATATGAAAGTTTCAAGAAAAGAGCAGCAACTGCTATTTTCCTGTAATTGATTTGGTTTTTTTCTCTCCTTTTAAAATTTGTGCATGTTTTTTCCCCTTCAATGTGTTTGGTTTGTTTGGGTTTTTTTATTATTTTTTATAGGATTTGTCCACTTCAATTTAACTTGCCCACAGGTTTTGAAAACAATAGGGATGGTGAGTCAAAAGAGAAGGATGCATTTAACATCTAGTCATTCTCCTTGCTGTCCAATAAAAATAGAATACAACACAGTCGAAACTCGGAACAATAAAAAGCCTCTTAACTAAAATATTAGTGTTTGGGTTGCTTTAGTGATTTTTTTTTTTTCCTTATAGAAAAACATGCTGAGGTGCAAGAAACCTTGGAAAAGAAAATTCTCTGCTACAATCTATGAAACTGGATTCAGTGCCTCATAGAAAGCTATGATATTTTTTTTTCCCAGAAATAGCCAATTTTCCTTGATAGGTTTAAAAGATAACACCTTTAACTTTCACTAATAGGAAGATATTCTAAAGAAATTTTTGGTCCATTTCATCTTGGCAGTGGCTCAAGTTAATATTCTAACAGTCCTGCAGCCCTTAAAGCATGAGTGTGCATTAAAAAAAAATGGGTAGAGACAACTAAAGACCAACACATACCCAACAATACAGTGTAGTAGAGAAACAAACTGGTAAGGAGAGTACATGAGAAGAGAACTCAGCATGTACTGCTGCTAATATGCCTGAAGCGTAAATTGCAGTGCAGGAACAGCAGGCAAGCTACTGTTGATAGGCATCATTTAATCTCAAAAAGAGTGTCAAAGAAAAAGATATTTGTCCTTTGAAAGCATGAAGCAAGACAACTCATATCTAATGAGAATAAACAGAATTACCTTGCCAAAAATACGTTTTGAACAAAAGACAATTCTTATTCTCACAATTGCAGGTAAACAGTTAAAAGGAAAAATTATGTGAAAAAAGCAGAGAAGATAGCTACCCCAAATACTTCAGTCTGAAGAGTAAGGAAATAAGTGCCTGGATAACAAGATTACAATGACCTGTTCATAACCTTTAACTTTCTAATATGATTAATTATAAAGCTACATTTCACAGTTCCAATTTGATTTTTAGTTGCAAGAATTTTGTGAATTTGAGAATACGGTGTAAAATCAAAAGGGAAGACTGCAAAGGACACCCTCGATTTCATCTGATACTAGATCAACCACCTAACATTTTTTTCCATTTATCATCTTGAGATGGGGAATAAAAATATTGTCAATGTCTGTTCTGTGGAATTTAAGCTACCAGATGTGCTGGGAGGAAACAAAAATAAATTTGCTTCCTTGCTATATTGTTTATTAGTTTTGTGATCTTGCAGACTCCTCTAGTATCATCCTTATCAGTGTTAACTACATACTATACTGATTACTCCCGAGAGAGAATACTGAGGTAAAGCTTTGAAGGGTATTAAAATGTGCTACCACAGGAATCAGGAAAGCCACAGTGAGGTGACACCTGAATTTAAATACCTGAAATTACTACCATAAATGCAAATTCTTGGTCAGTTTCATGGCAACTTCTCAGTAGAAAACGTCCATTCTCAGTTTGCCTTTCTCTTCTATAAGGACAGCCAATATTATGACCCTTCTCAAGCCTTCTACTTGATTTTTATTACCAAAATCCTATTGTACATGCAACCCTGTCATTCCTAAAGTTCAGTATGTCCAAGTCAGACACCTCAATTAGAATTCTTACTGTTTGATGGAGCATCTATGATATGTTTTTCTCACTGTTCGTATTTGGCAAAACTATTTGAAAAAAAAATAAAAAATCCGTACTATCTTGTAGGGCAGGATACATGGAAATTAAAAGTGATACAAGACAAAATTCAAGTTTCTACTTTGGTTGTAATTGTGTAGCTGTGTTTCAGGGCTATGCCTTTGCCCACCTAGCATGTCATCATTGAATTCCAGCCTTGGTCCAGGAACTTCCTAGATAGACTCTGTATAGATGAGCCCAGTGAAAGACAAGGGGATTGACTGAACATCTGACTGTCTTCACAGCAAAGTATTTGACTAATTGTTGCAGAAAGTCTACAGGTGAGAATTTCAGACTGTCCTGGTGACTCCCAAAAGCACAGTCTGCTGTGCACCAGGCACTTAATAGACACTGTATTAATGCTTAGATTTGTTAATTAACACCCTGGATAGTGAATCTGGTGGTCTGAAGGATTCCCCAAAACAACTTCTGCAACATCTTCCTGCGGATTCAGGCAACAAAAATAATGGCAACACAGTCTTTTGTATGTAATTAAGATATTAGGAGATGGTTTGTACAGAATTTAGGATGATTGACAGAAATATCATGCATAGGCTGGAATGGTCACCTAGGACCCTATTCAGAAGATTTCAATAAATTAGCATTTGTCTGTTAATACAAATCAATGAGTATCCTTCCAACACTAGTATCTCTGCTGAGATGGGCAATTCTTAATTGGTTTAATTTTGGGAAGGCACTTTCATTTGTCTAACCAGATACCTTTAGCATGCAACCATGTTCTGTTCCATAGCTTCTTCTAATTGTATCATTCACTGTCAAGTGACAAAGCTTAAGAAAGTCTTAGTCTAGAACTTAGAATATTTGTAAAGTATACTTTTTGTACCATTTATATCAGGAAAAAGAGGTGGGTTTTTTATTTTAAGAGAAAACTCATAGTAGATTTTGGCAGTCTTTGGCAACAAAATAAAAAAGAACATCTATCAAAGCACTTAATTGGTAAGTTTGGGAAAGGAGATTAAGTGGGTTGCTGGAAATATCTAGAAACATTTTTCTAGCAACGTTTATGTCTAGACTTCACAGTTGCACTTTCACATTTGATTTTCATTTCTTGTTGTACATTAATGGAAATTTCTTATTCCTCCCCTATAAAATATAGATAGATAAATAAGATAAAAGTATAGAGCTTCTAATTAATCTTCACATTTAAATATATGTTTGTTGAGTTGTTAAAAAATACAAAATCTTAATTCAAACATCATAGTTGTCCTTCCAGGAAACATTTGATGGTACTGATAATTCTGTGCTGAAAATTGACCATATTTTTAATTAAGGTATGCGGATCTATTGTGTATTATGTGTGACAAAGTGATTCTCTTTTCAAAGAGTGGTGGAGGTTTGCTAGTGATGAAAGAATCCCCCTTGGTTTTAATTCATGGTAAGAGGAAAGTGCTAAATACTGTCCCCAACCTGCTGAAATCTACTTAGTACTAATAAGCTTAAAAAGAAAAGTAGTGTTGTGTAATGTCTGTGAGACAAATAGCGTATCTGACAGTGCGAGAGACTTTAAATTGCTGTGTCTTAGTGGAGGTGTAAAATCACAAAGAGCAGTGCTTTCAAGTGGATTCTTTGGCACACTCATATAATATTTCAAAAAGTATTATCCTTACAATTCCTTATTCAAAAAGTACGTGTGAAAAGCATGCTGACTGTTTGGAACAAAAGTAATACTATCACATTATTTTCTTTTAATTACTGTTTTTACTCGCCAGAAGGCATAAAATATTTTAGAAATCCCAAAAAGTACTATGTGGTTACTCAGTACTTATCTGTGAATACTCACTCCATCAAGAGACATTTCAGCGTAGAATCTTACCTGAAAAGCTTTCTACTACTTCTCCCTGCATTTCAAAGCAATGTCCTTTCCCATGACTTGATTTTATAAAAACAGTTGTTGCATTTGGTTTTAGTTCACACAAAAACTTCATTACTGGTTAAGATTGAGTCTTTGTTTTCATTGTATAATAGAAACAAAATGAATGATTGCGATAAAAATGTTAAGGTTGGGAGAAACATAACTGTTTTGGAAAAGAGTACTTCAGCTTTCTTTGCCTTTGCTAACATCATCATAGAATTGATCTTAGTACTGTCCAGCAGTAAAGAAGACATCAGGTATTACTCGATTCTTATCTAAATGTGCATATAGATAGTTGAATTTTTGAATGAGCTTAGAAAGACCTGAAACTTTTTAGCAACCCCAAGAATCAACATTGGAAACTGAAGGGTTTTTTTAGTACTTGCTTATATCAGAATAATTGTATAAATAACACAGACATCAAATCTGAAAATATTTCAGAAGTGCCTCAGATTTGTAATGTTAAAAAGGTACCACAGGAATCAGCTAGAGGTACTGAACAAAGAAGAAATAGCCTTTGGAATGATGACTTACAGACCAAACTCAAGATATTCTGGGACTTGAACATAAAATTGACTTTTAGAAACTGAAGATCTACAATTTGTATTGTTTGTGCAGCTATTAATGACACTGAATCATGAGTTCATTAAAAATTTTATGATGAATTGTCTGATATGTGGTAGACTGAAAAATACAGTAAAAGATCATAAATAAAACTGCTTTCAACAATCTAGAATGGTCAGTGGAGAATCTTAAATAACATAACTTTTCACAGCTTGTGAATAATTTGTGCTTCAGTGAGTTTCAGGTGGCAGGACAACAGTAAATACGTAGAGACAAAACAGCAACTCTGGTTGTACTTTTCTTCTAGGCTTTGAAAAAGTAGTCTGGTTTTTATTAGTTGTGGTGGAGGTATTCATGTTTTAGTTACCTTGTTGCTGCAAACTGTGCTGATGTGACTGTAATGAATCCCAAAACTTAGTGCTGCTTCACTCTGTCTTTCCAGATAGACATCACAGATTTCTGCTTTGCAAAAAGGGGAAATATCTAGCTGTTAGAGAGGAGGAAGCTGCCACCACAACCATTCCCTGTCTCTTTCTTTGCATAAAACTGTATTGTCAGAGATGGAAGTGTCCTTGTAGGACACAACATGCTACGGATTCAGGGGACAAAGATGCAGGCACAGAGCGGAGGGTACAACAGGACTGACATACAGCATGTTCCCATTGAAATAAAGACTGTGCTCTAAGTATCGCAAGCTAATGCTGTGTAACTTTTTTACTAGGTTTTTCCTGAGCCACAGAAACCTTGTTCAGACTTAAAAGCAGAATAAAAAGAGAAGTGCAAGTATGTGTGACATAAGACATAGTTTAGGCTCTGTTCTTTATGACTCTCCAAAATCTTCAACCTCTGTGTGCCAACACGGAAAGATGACACCACGTGGTTAATTGGTACAAGTGAAGTGTCACAAAGAGCTCTTTCCTTGACAAAATCTTCCCCTGATAGAGAAACAAAAGGACTGGCCCCCTGTTTTGATCTGTATTTCTCCAAGAAATTATGCTCATGTTGTTTTAGGATTCTGAATTACTGAAGGTGTCCTCTAAATTTTAATTTCCTTTTACTGGTATGATAGGATATATTTTGAAACAATATGATCAAAGATATAGGATTTCTTAAGACAAGCTGAGATTGCTTTAAAGATCATAAACAGACTTCTGGGAGGTAAAACCTACATGGAAATTATTTAGATTAAGATGCAAAATTTGAGATGGCTCTAATTATTTCTGGTAGGAAGATGACAAATACAAGGGCAGAGATGAGTAGGAGTTTAGGGATATATATTCTGCATGGTTGCTGGAATTAAGCTGCAATGGAATAAAGCCGAATTTTTAAGCAGTAGCTGCTTCTGAATTCAAATACCTTTTTTTTTTTTCCAGAGGACATTATTTCAGTGTTTAAGTATACAAAGTACTCCCTCACTTCATCTTGGGAAAATCAACTGCACACTGTTAAGGAATCTGTAGTCTAGCTGTAATGCTTTTCCTTTTTTTTTTTAACATTTGCCATGTCAGAATGTTTTATGTTATTAATATTTAAAGGGCTGTTTGAAGATGACACAACTAAGGTAGATAAAGACTGTTGGGATTAGACTTGGACTACATTGTTAGATACATGCTAAAAGAAACACCAGGAAGCTCCTTATTTCAGGTGACTTGCTGGTAATCTCAGGAAGATGCAGAATCATAGACATCTGTTGTAGGCATGCTACAATGCAGTTCTTCAGTCAAGGCAGGTCTTGTACTCATGAAGAATTCCTTTCATCACTGTTTCACCTGCATGGTGTCATCAGAATTAAAAAAGCTTTTCAGGGGACTTTCTTAATTCCCTGCTACGCAGCACTAAACTTGTCTGGGGGATTCTTAGATGGCAACGAATAATACTACCATACAGAAGAGATATGAGCTAAATCAAGCTGGTGAAACCTCAATTAAGAAATGAAAATTTTAGAACTATTGAGGAAGTACATATTATCCCATAAAATATTAAGATTGACACTGTTTTTAAAGATTTAACAGATAATTTTGACTGGGGGTTTTTTTGTCCTCTAAACATTCCACGTTTTGGTAGAATTCATTTCACATCATGGAAAACCAATTAGGCCTTTGCAATTAATGGCTTGAAACAATTTCATTGAGGCTTAGGAGACAGGGAAAAGTGCACAGAGGAAAAATAGTTTGAGGAAAACAGTTGGAACTGACAAAGGCAGGAAGGAATAGAGCTAGAATTGAGAATCTGAGACCTGGATGATTAGTAGTTTTTTAAAGTTGTCTTCTGCTTGTGCTTTGCAGTTACAGATGGGGCTTGGCCTTCTTCCCTGCCAACACCTTCAATGAGGCGAGTAGTTCTTGTGCAGTTAACATGACTGTTGTCACCATCCACCCTTTGCTTCCCCTGCAGCACTGAAAGCATTTTGCTGCTAGTCTACAATTTGCTAAATTCACCATCTAAAACTAAGCATTATCTTTAAACATCCTAGACGGTTATGAGGTGCACACATTACATGAGTCACAGACATAGAAATATTTGGGGTCTGTTAATGAAAGATTCTTGCAGAGCTTTAAAACTGGAATGTGGACAATTTTTTTTTCAGTGCAGCTTTGGAACACAGTCACAAAGTTGGGACTGTTCTGTCTTCCCAGACAACAAAGTTGCCTTATCATAGCAAGTACAACGTTGTGAAAACGTTAGTTCACAACACAACCTATTAATATTTTACTCCAAATTACAACACATGCTGGAAAGTAGAAACCACCTTTACTGCATCATGTGACAATAGTTACAGAATCACGGAATAATTGTGGTGGGAAAGGACCTCCTAGATCACAGAGTCCAACCATACCTACAAGAACAAAGAACACCTAAATACCTGACCACTAAAAGGAAACAAAAAAACCAAACAAAAAACAACAACAAAACAAACAAACAAAAAGAAACAAAACCAAAAAACAACAACAACCAAAAAAACCAAACCAAAATCCAACACACAAGCCCCCTACATGCCTGCCCCTAGAGCATGTCGTGAAGCACCATGTCAACTCGTTCCTTAAATACCTCCAGGGATGGTGACTCAACCCCTCCCTGGGCAGGCTGTTCCAGTGCCTCAGCTTTACTCTCTCTGTAAAGAATTTCTTCCTAATACCTAATCTGAACCTCCCTTGCTGCAACTTCAGACCATTTCCCCTTGTTCTGTATTTAGTAACTAAGGAGAAGAGGCCAACACCCACCTCTCTACAACCTCCTTTCAGATAGTTGGAGAGGGCAATGAGGTCCCCCCTCAGCCTCCTCTTCTCCAAACTAAACATGCCCAGCTCCCTCAGCCTCTCCTCATACGACTTGTTCTCTAAGCCCCTCACAAGCTTGGTAGCTCTCCTCTGGACACGTTCCAGCACCTCAATGTCTTTCCTATAATGAGGGGCCCAGAACTGAACACAGCACTTGAGATGAGGCTTCACAAGGGCTGAGTACGAGGGCACGGTAACTTCCCTTCTCCTGCTGACCACGCTATTCCTTATACAAGCCAGGATCCTGTTGGCCTTCTTGTCCACCTGGGCACACTGCTGGCTCATGTTCAGCTGTCTAAAATGTTAATATGTATCTCATGACTTGTATTTAAGAAAGTAGTACAGGAAAGTACCTAAGTAGGCTGAATAAGGCAAATGACAAAAAGCGTATTTTCAAATAAATCAATATTATGGCTTGCAATGTCCTTGTTCATGTTTAATATTAGCAATGACAGATACTGAGATCCTTTTAATTTCTTAAGAGGCTGATAGGCACAACCAACCATGTAGCAAAGTATAATATAATAGTACTTGGGTTTATAAACCTGCAGATAGATAGGTTTATAACAAGGGTGATTTTGGGTTTTACTTTCTTCTGAATCTGACAGAAGATGTTTCTAGCAGGCAAAATACCCCCCATACTTCATCCACAGAGATATTGTCCCTTTTCAAACAACCCATGTAACACCTTTTTTCTCTGCAGCAAGATCATCTTTTTGTTTCTTGCTTTTATGACATGCAACACACAGGTAGCCAGGTCCATTACGTAGAATGTGAAATACAGCCATTGAACAAGCAGTAAATTAACTTTACCATCACTGTAGTTAGCTGGACTACAAGGTAATGCTGCTCATTTCTGATTTGGGTACCTCTCCAAAAGCCCTCTCCTTTCTTTCAGTGCTTCTTTTCATGCCTTTAATGATACCATATGGGAAGAGTATCTGATTCTGGATGAACAAGTCAGTATTTTACTACATCTGTATCTTAATTTTTCATTTACTCCAACTTGACCTTTTCTCTTTCATTATTTTTTTTTTCTTGACAGTGCAAGACCTGAATAAACTGGGGATGATTCCTACTCCTCATATTGACAAATGACTAATTCCAAGGAGAAGATGATTGCTGATCCAAAGTGCAACAGAAAAAGGTGTAGCCCAATAATAATCTCCACAATAGACTTGTGACACAGCCTTAGGAAGTAACATGATATAGTTTGTCCTTCAACATCTTTTCTGACCCCAATAAGAGATTTGGGTTCATAGTGATTTATGGATTTCTCTCAAGACCTATGCCCTGTAATTCAGCAAGAGACAGACTTCTTGTTTCATGAAGCTTTTCTGAAATAAAGATGGGCTAGCTGTCTTTCACCAGTTCATTGGAAGCATGGTGTCCTTAGCTCTCCAAGCTTTAACCCACCAAACACATTGAAGTAAGCCAAAAAAACCCAAACATAAGTGTAAGAAGTTTGCAACAGAAACACCTATTCTGGGGGACAGAAGGAAGATAGTGAAATGCATAGTTCTAAGAGTGGGATATCTCCCAGTGTTGTGCTCTCTTATTGTACCTCTATGCTTTGGTTTACCTTGCTGTAAAACAAGCAGAGTTTCAAGGAATTTCTGCAGAAATAGTAGGTCACGTGTAACATTTTCATTGCATGGATTAAGGCAGTAGAACAAAGCTGCTGTGTGATTGATCCCATGTAGCAGAACTTTAAGGAGGCATAAAGTTCATCCATATAAGTGTGTGGTAGAGTTATCAGCATTCAGTCCAGAGGACATACAAGCAATATGGTTATTTAGTGGAATGAGTTCACTCTTTAATGGAAAGTAATCCATTTCAGAGAAACTATCACATATTACTTGGTGAAGCTGTACTTTGTCTTTAACCTTTTACTATGATTTATGTGATTAGGTCACCAAATGAAGTGGTTTTGGAAAGCATGATTAAACCCTTTTAGGAAATAATTTCTATCTTCAAGTATGTTGTGCAACTGTATTTTTCAAATGTTTGGCCTTCCTCATCAACCTGGTTGTATCAAAATATAGAAACATGTCCTTCAAAATTCCATTGTATTTTTTTAATATAAAACCAGGTGAGAACAGCTGAAGCTGCAAATTAGTTGTTATTATGCTGATACTGAATTTCTTCAGTTCTTACTCCATAATTTGAGTTGCAATATCTGCCTAGTACATTGATACTCATTGTAGCATAGCATAATAGATGTAATTTCTGTGTAGTTTATCTGCTGCAAGCTTCTGTTTTAAAACTCTTTTCTGAAATTATAACCAGTAGATAAAGCCTGAAGGAAAAGAAACATAGACACAAAGACACAGGTCAGAAAGAAGTAATTTCTGAATCTGCTCAGATTCTCTGCTGAATAGGTTTACCTCTGTAAATGGATCTACATTTCTGAAGTGGATGCTATGCTGTCCAAACACGTCCAACCCTGTTTGGCTTCTGATGTCAGTGCCAACAGGCAATGAGAGCTAGAAAGTATTCCAGTGGTGAGCAGGGTGTGACCCGCCCACTGCTCACCAACTCAATGAACAATGATTAACAGTTAAAATGTATGCAAACTAGTATTCTAATTAAAGTTTGATAATATAAGGCTTTGAATTGGCCTTTCATTGCCCTTGGAAATAATCAGAGAAGAGAAGAAAGGTGCTTATCAGCATAAGTCATTGTCACAAAGGCCAAATTCAGCACATGACCACTCCACATCTTCATTATGTTGGGCAATCATGAACAGAGACAGACACAGGTCACAAAAAACCAGCATGGATTGGGAATATATAAATTCCCTTGGGTTGCTGAAGCTTGTTTCCATCTGGTACTTGGAACTTGTTTCTTACAACTGAGGGATCTGGTTGCAGCGCTGTTCTTAGGTTCATGTTTAAACATCAAAGCAAAGACAAATTTCCTCTAGAATTTGCATATCCTGTCCCTGCTGAACTTCTATGATTTTATCTAATTACTTTAATACTAGATATATAAAGGGAATTTAGCAACTCCAGTTTACTTCCTGAGACCTCAACTCTAATCTATCATATCTTGCCAGTTTATCTGTACTTCTTTACATTAATCTTACCCAACTATAATCTTCCTGTCTTTCAATATCTCTCTACATGAAGCCAACATAAGCTTTACCCTGCTGCTATCGTTGGGGAAGGAGTATTATTCTGGTGGACAGTATTTGCAGGAAATGGAGGAAGGTGGGTAAAGCTACTTTTAGAGTTCCTATTCGGCAGTGAAAAATTCCTCACATTAGTGTCCCTTATTTTTTTTTATCTCTGAGAGATTGCCAAGAATCTTATTTTCTTTTGTGTCTGCACATGTATACAAAGATAAAGATTAGCTCCAAAGTAACAAGTCGAAGTTGAATTCTTCACATCACCATACAGCATGGCAGAAATTGAAGCATAAGATTCTATAAAGGGTCATGCTTTGTCTGATTCATCATTTGTATTGGAAAAATTTTACTCTTGTTTCTATGTGGTATTGTTTCACTGTAAATCTTATGAAAAACACATTTCTGCATGGCACTGAGGATCACTGTTACCCAATTAACTCTATAACATCTGGGCATATTTAGCAGTTAAAGAATATTAATCCATTTTTTCTTCTTCTGCCATTTGAATGCCCTTATCTTATTATCACTTTGCAAGACATCTACTGTACAGGACTTTTATTCTCATCTTTTATGGAAACTACTGAAGACCTGAGAGGAAGAAGTGTAAAGACAGGTGTTTAATCTCCTTGCTCCTTTCTTATTGATATGTTCTTGTAAAGGATTTGAAAGGTCCCATCAGACTACTCAACAAAGAAAAGGATCATGGGCTCAATGCCCTTACTAATGCACTTCCAGTCAGTAAATCACTGCAGTTTAAATGCCAGTAGTACAAGAATGCATGATAGCCTTGCTCTTTTCACAACAGGGCTGACAGATATGCTTGCAAGTCAGTGCACTTCAAGAGTGTACTGCATTGCTCCATAAAATGTTTTATGATAACCTGCTTGTGAAGTATGAAATGTTATACATCAGGAACCATCATAAAATGTTCTCTGTGTTTATTACGATTTTTGCATTAGAAGAGAAGTGATAGAAAGGGCAAGAAGCAAAAGTTTATTCTGCAATCCACACAACACTATGCAGAACATGAGGACAACGAACGTCTTCTTAGACATCCTTTTGTAAGATCAGTGTTTAAAAGCCCAGTTTTCTTCATGATGATGATACGATTGAATTTACTCATCTTTGGTTTTGGAGTGCTCAATTTGAGAAAGATGGAAAGTTTGGAGGTGGAAAACAACCCTCTGACAGTAAGACCCCTCGAAACCATCACCAGTTCAGGAATCCAGAAATTACATAACTTATTTTTTAAAAGATCTTTTAAGTCTGTTTCCTCATAAATGAGTGTACTGAACTTTAAGTTTTCCACTTGGACCATCACTGTTTAAAACTGCAAGTCCAGCTTCATCACCCATTCATCCTTTGCAAACAAGATTACCATCAAATATTCCTTCTGTGTACATGGTCTTCAAGGTTAATAATTAATTGGCTGTAGTGGTGCAGTAGTTCTTCCTTCTGAATGCACAAACTAGACATAGGATAGGCTAAAACCTGTCAGATCATTGCTCCATTATTGATTTTCCATGGCTCCAGCTAAATTACAACTGTTGCAAGCAATTGTTAATTTTTTATGTGATAATATATATTTAGTTATATTAATAGTTGTTTTTCTCAACTTTTCAGCAAATCTTGATTGTGTACTGAGAGAAGAAGCCAAATCTGTCACTGGGGGTGACACTGTAATAATGTTTTCTTAAAGAATGAGACCACTTAATTATAAAGAGTCAAGTACTTGGTTTTCCATTTGCTTTCTTCAAACTCTGCCATTGTGGGTGAGTTGGCCCCTGTGACCGCAGCAACGGTCATGGCTGGTGACGGAACAAGATGTGCCCCACTGTCTTTAATGTTAGCAATTGTTTACAGGTGTTTGACAGCTCCTCTACCATAGCTTACTCCTCTGAGCATCATTTGCCTGCATGGCAGCTGGTCTCAGCAGGACTTCTGCTTGACAAAGCACACATGCTTTCCTTACTCAGGTTCCAGAGTGCAGTATTTAGTAGTCGTTAGATGGTTGCAGTTGTTATGGAAGATGTGGGGTCCAATTACTCACAGTTACCACAGATTCTTACTGACTGTGTATTTAAATAAATCAGAACTATGGTGGAAAGAGGGCTCTAATTCCTTCGACATTGCTTTGGTGGATTTGGAAGAAAATTTGGTAGTTCAGAATTTGTAAATTCAATGACCCAGTTTAGCATAACCTTACAAACTTTTATCATTTGGTTTGGCAACTAATGCTTATAGACTCACCCACGTAGGTTTCATCACCATATCTTTTGGTTTTCTTTCAGGAATGAAAGAACACTTTCATTTTCATTATGTTCACATACAGTACACATTTATTGCTTCAGAAAGGATATAGGATAGCTATAGTAGGGCCAAGAGCCTTGGTGTGATGTAACTTGCTCACCTCTCACATTTCCCCTCTAACAATACTCTGCTCCTAGAGTCTACCTGCCCATTCTTGTTTCCATGGAATCTGAGCAGTTGACAAAAAAGCTTCACGTGTTATGAAGACTACAAGATCCTTATAGTTGGCAGCAACAGGTGAAAAGGACTGCCCGTATCCAAAAGAATCAGAGGCTTTGAAATCAGTCATGGTCCTCCAAATCACCTGCTTCTCCTGCTGGCATCAGGAGCATCTGAGTGGTCCCCATGGCAGGGAGCTTTCCTATTAGCCTGCCCAGGATACTGCTGCCAGTAGGTTAAAGCCAAATTCTCTCAGTCAGTCATGTAACAAGAAGGTGATGTAGAGATTAGAGAAAACTTTGTAGCTCTGTGGTATGAGACTCTAGGTTTAGAAGGTAGTGCCACTTACCATACATAATGTTTACATCACTAAAAATTAAATTTCATAAGTAAGATTACTCATACATATGATATGACAGTATATCTGCCTGATGATGAACTACTGTATGTTAGAAAACAACTCAATAAACACTGCTGCAATATTTTTACTATTTAGGCCAAAATTAATGGGAGAAAGAAATTACACCATTTCCAGGTTCTGGAAGGATAATTGACAATGTTTAGTAACCCCACCTTGTCTGGAAGATTCATGACAAGACTTGACAAAAGAGGCTGGATTACATTCCCAGGAGATTTTTGGCAGAGGGATCTCATAACATCAGGCAGAAGCTTTGCATTTTGCATTTAAGTACTCTCAAATCACTTGAAGTCTTACAGAGCCAGTAGTATATTAGTACAGCACCACTGCTTTGTGATCCAGGAAGCTGATGTGCTTTCTGGGGCACACCTTTTTGTCATGAAGAAACTCCTCATCACATACTTTCCTTTAAACAATCCTCATTGTGATACAAGTTGTCATCTGTTTAGCAAGTCTGCAAGAAAAGAAGGAATGATTCATTTTTTATATGCAGACAGATCATAAGAGCATATCTATCTATAATCTATCCATGAGGAAACTCTCACGGAAGGGGAAGCTTGCTCCTATCACTCTATATGCATTTTATATTAAGTAACCACTGAACAAAACCAAACCAAACCAACCAACCAAAACCAAAACAAACAAAAAGACAAACAAACAAGAAAAAAAAATGAAAAAAAACCCCAAACCAAACTAAAATAAACAAGCAAACAAACAAAAAACCCAAACAAACAAACAAAACCACAAAAAAAAACCCCACACCAGAAATAATACTGGGAGCCACCTGGTGAACATATATAAAAGCTGGAGGCTGCTGCCACACTCTGGGAGTTGGACCCCAGAGGAGGTGTATGCAGTGCTTTTGCTAGGCTCTGCTCCCAGTAAGGTTAAAGCAGGAGCAAGGAACTATATGGAAAAGCCCTGGGGTGTCTCTGACCAGGTCAGTCAGAGAGGGAAGACAGGAGGACATCCTAGTGTGCTCAAGCAGTTATTAGCCAGGGAGTGTTTCAGATCTCAGTTTCAGAGTTAGGTTCCTATAGTACACTTAATGCTGCTTTAGGCACTTAAAACTTTTGGGTGTGACTTTTCGGTTTAACTGATGCTATAGGGTCAGTTCTTGTAGGGCTTGCAATAAGTGCATCATATGCAGGCTTCCAGTCCCACAGACTGCAAACTCCTAGATTCATATTTGATTTGAAAATAGTTTGATTCACTTATGGCTTTGAATGGAAACAATGTGTAATTCTGAAACAATTATCAGAAATACATTGGTATTTCAGGTAATTTCTGACAGCACTAGTAATGAGATGAATTTGTATCTCTATCTATTTAATAGGAAAGTACCTTTAGTGTTCTTGAAGAAAGTTTTTCCCAGCCAATATCATTAAAATATTTTCCATAGACTTGATTTGCTGTAAAGTTGTATTTTAACAACTTTTTGAAAAAGGAGACTTGAAGATAATGATATTTAAAATTCAGATGTCCTTCAGTTCCAAAATTTAAATACATTTCAAACAGTGTAAATAAAGTCAGCCCTTCAGGAAACAACCAGATTTTTATTAAAACCCATAAATGCAATCCTGAGACATTCACTGTGACTCAAGACACACACCTGTCAACTTTTTAGTGTGCTTCTATTTTTCTCTACTCACAGATCTGCTACTTACTTTTGGGAGGCAGAGGCAGGGACCCTGAAGTGCTGCTTCCAACCTGTTGTACAAGAAGCAGTGTGCCACATGCTAAGTAGCAGGTGTCCCTCTTGCAGGCCCTTTACAAGAAGTGACCATGCAGAGTCACTTTTTTCCTGTAGTGGTAGCTCTCCCAGGTGTTTTTAATGAGTTCCTGTAACCCTCATAGTGAATGCCAAGACCTAACTTTCTATATCAGTCTGGTAGAGATAAAGATTTCAGCTGATTCAGCAGCAGTCACAGCCCAGCACAGATGTCCTCTTCCACCCTGGGAAAGGGGGTTAGGCCAGGTGTGTTTGGCCCACAGGTCAGCAGTTAAGTTGCATAACACACTGAATCTTTTTGCCCCTGCAGATGGTTTCAATTGCCACTAGCATCCGGACACATCCTTCTCTGTGACGTGCATTTGGCTGGAAGTATGAGCTGATTCTGGCAGGTGCTATTACCATCCTGACCGCAGGCAAACACTCAGGTCAGGCATCTATCAGAGAACATGGAGGTTCCCATCCCCACTCTTCCTCCCAGCCTCTGCAGTGCTAACAATGACACTCCCTCACCTCCACCACAAAATACATTTTGCAAAAGAAGTCCACTTGTTATATTCATGCTCCCTCTGAGTCAATTGCACTGTCTTTTCAGGTTAACACTGTTGCTTTTCTTGTTTTGTGCATGCATGAGGAAGTTTTCTTTGGCAGGCAAGTCAAAGTGCATGAATACCCTCCTTAACATAGGTCATTCAAAATAACAATGTAGTTTAGACATTTACTGCGGGTAGTAGGCAAGCAACAGAACTCCAAACCTGTTAGCAGCTAAACTCTCTAGAGCACACGTGGCTCCCCTGTGGCAATCTCAGAGGAAGACCTTGATATGGCACAATGTGTTTCCACGCCTTGTCTATTTATCACACTTCTACACTGGAATTTCCTCTGTGATCCAAATATTAGCCATCATTTTCCATGGCAATTTCTTGAGTTCTCCCATACATTCAGTTTGGCACATCAAAACTGTTTTCATGGGGCCAAGTAAAACTGAAAACTGAAGCATTTTAAAAGGGTGCCTCAGTCTGGACAGCAAGCATCTACCATTACCATGGCAAAGTGGGAAGGATAAACTGTTGGGGAGGGTAAAATATTTGGATGTCTGAAGGAAAATTCACATTATAAATGAAATTTACTTTGGAAACTGTGTAGCTTCCCTGCTCTCCTATCCTAACATAAGTGGTTATCTCATGTTTGTATCTACTACTTTAGCACCAGCCAGTTCCCTAAATCCCTAACATAATTCATCATAAAAGCCAAGATTTTGAAGTTAATTTACTTTCTTTGCATTTTTCTCTACTTCCTAATTTTGTCTTAAAGAAGCCAAAATGTGACACCTAAAATAACACAACAGGACTTCTACTGCCAAAGTGTAAAGGTGTGTAAAAATTTCTACTTCTCTTCCTATTGTCAATTTATGCAGACAGCCATGTAAAATTCGCATGGTGTCTGCACGCAACAGACTGACAAAAGCAGAGTAAAAGTACACAGATAGTTCTACCTTTAATCCATAGGCTTATTAGCCATTAAAAAAGCGATGTGCATGAGTTATGTGAATTAGGATGTCTTCCAAAAGACACTGCTGCTTTACATAGGAATTGTGATTTGGTATAACACAGTTCAGTAATGTCAGTCAAGACACATTTTATGTCTCAACCTCATTAAAAAAAAACAACCACAAAACAGAGTAACATCATTGATCAGATCCATTATTTCAGAAATTATGAATGCTACCTAACATTCTCATTTCCACTTTAGCTAGCTCGCCTTAAAAGTCATCTCAGAAGAACATAAAGAGCTTTAGAATAATGAGTATGAAGAGACATGTGACAGCTTAATGAGCAGGATGCTGTCTTTCTTGCTATTTGATTTTCATCTGCTTTTCAATAACTTCACACTACTTTCAATAACTTTGCTGCTTACAAATGGGACAGGATTGTTTCAGCAGAGAGGTTGAGTGTACCAGTGATATAACCACTGACCTTTAGAGCAATTTGGGATAATGAGTATGTTTTTCCCTTTCAAGAACCCTGCTTCCTTTACAAAAGCTCCCCCTTTTCACAATGATGTCATCCTTTGAGAGTGTGTCTTGAAAGGAAGAGGTAGATCACTTAACCCATACAGTTAAAAGTTTTATACAATGTGCTACATAATTCCAGCTGAGGAACCTAGTAACGGCCAAGTGATTCTTATTCACTGTTTTGGTTAAATCAGGGTCTTAAAGGAATGAAAGTAATCCTGCTGGCTAATCCAGAAATGTCAGAGGTGACAGTGCTTTTACAGTAAATACCACAGAAGTTCCACAATGAATGTTTTACACACCCAGCAGTGCAAGAGGTCATACTGACACAGACAAAATGGAATGTTTTTCCCCACAGCTAGATACTGTCAATGATCTAATATTATACACAAATGTTAGGTATTTGCATCAGAAAACAGCAGAATTTAATACCAGGTAATTTAAGTAAATGTTCATAAAAATAATTATTTGATGTAAGAGAATACTACTTGCACAAAGGCTGCAAATAATACATTTCAAATGTGAGCATAATGATTTCATGTGACAAAAGATTAGTTATGCAATTCTTTTTTCCAAATACCATAACATCTAGCATGACATAATGGTACCTCTTACTGTCCTGTCTCAGGGAATTTGCAATCCTCTGAAAATAAAATTAGTAGTCTTCTTAGTTAAAGTTAAAAGCACATGAGCCCACATAAAGATGCACATACAGACAGGTAACAACACTTTTTAATACTTTGATTAATTTCAGGGTATGTTCACACTTTTCATGATTAGGGCAACTGATATAATTCTGTTTTAAAAGGTGGTAACAAATGTAATGTGTTTTTTTATGAAAGATCCTTAACACATTAATTAAAATTAGTCTGAAGGAGTCTGTATTAAAGGTAGCATGCTCTTGAACTGTAACAAACAAGGGAAAAATATACCAGGTCCTCAAATGTACATTGAAAAAAGATATTTCAAGCATGAAAGCCTCCCTATGTACTACTACATTATTTCATATTAACAATTATGTCATTTTCTAATAGAAGTGTACCTAGAAATGTAAAACTTTTAACTTGAATCATAGTGTAACTGCTAATACATCAATAAAACCCATCTACATTACTATTTTGAAAAGCCTTCATTGTGTTATTATTCTGATATTTCAAAAATCAGTGATGAAGTCAAGTGACACTATTTTTTCAGCATTTTTCCTTTGATTTCAAGCAGCAATGAAAAATTACCAAAATCACAAATAGAATCTAAGTTACTGTACACTGCTTTTAGACAGGCAGCAGTGAAAGTCAGTTTACCCTCCTCCTTTCCACTCCCTCCTACAATCTTGTCCAGGTTGCGCATATGACTTGGTACTCTCTTCTACTGCAGCCGCCAGATACGAGTAACTGATGACTTTTTCTCATCAGAAAATCTGTAGCCAGACATTTATATCCCCACTTCTTGCTTTGAAAGAGACTTCACACTGCAGCAAAGTCAGTGTGTGAACTAGTAACAAAGAGGGGCAAACTTTCCTCTAATCCACCTTCCAGCCCCAGATATTGCCACTGCTCCCTTTGCATCACACACAGCTATTACACAGCTACAGCATAAATCAGGTATGGAAAATCCATCTGGGGAATAAAAAATGAAACAAACCAGAAAAAGCTCTCATTGTATCAGGTAGCATCTCAAGAGAGATGGGCACAGAGCCAGGGACCTGATAACAGAGGAGCCGGACTGCCTCTTTTTAGCAGCAGCTTATTACCAGATTGGCTTGGCCACAGTTGAAACTGCATCCTAAACCTTCCTGAAAAGCTGGGGAGGAAAACAGCTGTGCAATCATCTCTACTTAGAAATGGAAAAAGGAAGTTATTAAAACAGAAGGGAGGATCCACAGGTGTGCCACAGCTGTGGTTACCTCAAGCAGCAGATGCGCAGTAGGACTGTAATAGACCAAGGTTAACAATGGATCGGGTTCTCAGCCAGGCTGCATGTGTGAAGAGAGGTGAAAAGCAGCTATAGGAGAAGACAGGGAGAAGTTAAAGCAAAGGAGGCTGAAGAGGGAGAAGATTTGAAAGACAGTTAATTGCAAAACCATGATTGCAGTTAAGTGCACATGAGAGAAAGAGAAGAGTCTAATCATGGAGAGGAAGGGACAGCAGTAGTCTGAGTTTCAAAATACTGGGGGAGAAGCCCCAAGAAAACACCAGCTAACAGGACACACATGCATACATGCAAACATGAATATATATTTAGGTATTCAGATTGTATTCATGGCATAAACTGAAGACATTTCTGGTAGAAAAGCAGAATTACTATGGCAAACTGCAAGATTCCCAGCCATCCACATTCACACTTCTCTATACTATTTGTACACCCTCTTTCAGCACCAACAACTGCCAACTGTGAAGTGCCCTGGTCCTGGTGGAGATGTCTGCACATTTGCTGTCATGAAGAAGAATAAAAAGATGGAAGCTCACCTTTTCCTAAGGGCCTCATTTTTCTTACATTGTCACTGCAAGGTCACAAGCACAAAGCTGAGAGGAAAACTCCAGTGCCAGAGATTTGGGAAGTGGTTTCTCTTTCACGTATCTGCAGAGTGAAAAATGGGATTATGGCGTTTTAAAATTTAATATATGCTAAATCCAAAGGCCCAGAAGGTTACTTCATCCATTAAAAGAAAAATAAAGAAATAAATAAATAAATATCCAAAGGTCTTTCTCATGTTCTCTACCTTTCTTAAATTACATTAGTAAGAAACAAAAACCACTTTATCTTGAAATAAGGAAATTTTGTTGCGGTGAGAACAATCAATCACTGAAGCAACCTCCCCAGGGACATTGAATCATAGAATCATAGAATCACAGAATGGTAAGGGTTGGAAGGGACCTCTGGAGATCATTGAGTCCAAACCCCCTGCCAAAGCAGCATCACCCAGAGCAGGCCACACAGGAACACATCCAGACAGGTTTTGAAAGTCTCTATAAATGGAGACTCCACAACCTTCCTGGGTAGTCTGTTCCAGGGCTCCATCATCCTCACAGTAAAGAAGTTTTCCCTCAAGTTGAGGTGGAACTTCCTGTGTTCCACTTTGTGACCATTGCCCCTTGTCCTATTACAGGGTACCACTGAAAAGAGACTGGCCCCATCTTCTTAACACCCACCCTTTAGATATTTGGTGGAGTCCCCGTAAATGAAGGTTTTCAAGATGCAGTTCGACAGGGTATTAGATAACTTCATCTAGGTTCTCTTTCCCACAAAAAGTTGGACTAGGTGAGCTTTCAATTTCCCTTCCAACCTGGGCAATTCTGTGATTCTATCATGCCTTTGATACATCTGATATGTCAAAGATTAAAAAAAAAAAAAAAAAAAAAAGGAAAATTAGAGGGACAAGAAGTCTTGTTCTGAGAGATCTCATTACATGTCATGAAGCTGCAAAATTGTGCACAGTATTTTAAAAAAACTTTCAATAATTTTAATTAAGTCTGATTAAACTCAAGCACTACATGATAAAGTATTTTGAAAGCCAACCTTCATCGTCTTGATCTTCAGCCTTGTAAAAGGCAGACTGCAGTCTCATTAAAGGCAGGCACAGGAAGGGTATGGGGCTGATTTCTAGTGGCAGCTTGCAGCAATGAACATTGAAAATGCTACCTGAAGAGTGCTACCAAAATGCACAAGCATTTATCAATAAAGCTTTCTGATGACATTAGCCCTCTGTAGCCCTTAAGGCTTTCCAGATGATAAAATCACATTTAACATGAATTGCATTCAAATCTAAGGTATAAAATTATATAAAAACCTTTGCAAAGCTTATTAAAGAAACCACCTCAACAGAACTGGCAACTGCAAGGTTTTTGTCTCAGGCTCTGCAGTGTTATGACAGTATCTCTCCCATGCCTATCAAGGTAACTTTGCTCTGATTTGGTGCGACATCTGACAACAATAAAAGAAGTTAATATAGATACATTAACTATAATTCACTCCATTATTGTCAGCAAACAGCAAGACAAATGAGATCTTGTGCAAAATCCATATGTGACTTCCAATAGAGACCGCTTCTTTTTTTGTTTAAAACAAAATATTCACTGGGCTACATGCTGAGTAGCTAATAGCACGAATCCCTCTGAAGCCAATATTGCTGTTAATGTTAGTCAAGCTGTGTATTTGACAAAATATTTTTTTTTTTTCCTACTAAAACAAATTATTTGAAATATTTCCTTTTGAAGGGGTGAGCAAAATCAATGCACAACTTCATTGTGCCAGGTCACATATCATAGTGTCTTCTCCCAGACTCAAAGCACATTCATAGGCAGTGCTTGTCCCCTCCTCTGAGTAGTCTACATGGTCTGGATCATACCTCTGATGGTTTTCTGATTACTCATTCAAAACAACAAACTTGTAAGTCTTGCTTTACATTTTCTCCCTATGCCTATTCTGAAAATCTGCATGAATAGACTTCCTTGTCTCACCTTGCTGTGCCACCTCCCCTGCCATCTCAGAAGCACTGTCTGACTTACGTCCCATCAGAAAGTATTAAAGAAGCTGATGTCCCCTGCAGGATTTTACCACTCACAATTGCATCTACTTCTAGTCAAAAGAGACACCTTAGCCTACTCTTAATCTATACCTATAGCAGAGAATCTGTGCAAAATAGCTGTGCTTTAGTAAATTTCTTCAAGTTACCCCAGCTTGCTAGAGATCAGAAATCCTGTAGGACAATCAATCTGTCATTTGCCCATCAGTACTGCATTCACATTTGTGAGGCAAGGAGTGTGCCTTTGCAGCACTGACACTGCAGTTCACCTTGCAGTGGTACTTGGGCTTTCTCGGGCGAAGCTCTCAGGGAGATAGTGCAGCTAATGCACTTGCTGCACTCCACCTGAACCTGAACTAAGACTGTCTGCTTTTTAGCCAGGCAATGCCCTTACACCACGAAATACAATCTTGCTTTGCCATGGCTGCAATAACTGTAGATACAGAAATACCTGCAAAATCGTCTGTTTCTTTTGTTTATCCTGCTCTGTTGCTTGCCTAAGTGGCTTCCACTTCATTGAATACTAACTTCTCACATAAATATTTTCTCTTTGCCTTAAATTTAATATCTTAAGGTTTCACCCAATTCTTTTACACAATTGAGAGGGCATATTATTACATTCTCTTTGCCTGTTCTTCAATACCAGTTCAGAAAAAACTTGCTGTACAGGTTTCTTGGTGGACCTGAACTATTTCATTTTTCTGCAAATCATCTTAGAAAAATGTTACAGAGAGAAGGCCTCTTCAGTAAGAAGTGAAGCAGTCTGCTTTGGCAGATATTTATAATAAGAAACTCTAAAACTGTGTAAAAAAAATAAATTCAAATGTCTCTGAATTTACTTTTATTTTAGGCAAATTTAATTTCCTGCAAAGAATTTTGATCCTACAGATTTCCAGTAAAATACATTTCTCTGAAAATTCTCAAAAAAGCTTACACATTTTTTCACTACTAATACCAAAATGTCTTCTTTAAAACATAAAACCAGGGATGAAAATCTCATTGTCCTATTCACAGGCAATTAGATGTAATTACAAACAAAACTTGATGTCTTCTCAGTCCCATTATTTGAAGATGACATGAGATTCTCCTAAGGCAAAACCAATTACATGAAAATTATTCTGGCAGATGTTTGTCTAACATTCGGTAAAGAATGCTGCTTCTCCTCCTCCTTCATTTTGTGAGGCAGTTGTGTGCATTTTGATCCTGTTTGCCTGCTAGTTTCTGCATTTTGATGTCTAGAATCTTCATTTTTCTCTAAGTGGAAGCTGAATTTCTCATGTGGTCACATGTCAGTAGGAAACAGACTTTTAGTAAAACATCAAATAGCCATAATTAAATTGCTGGAGTTTGCAGCACTGTCTTAGCTTGTTGAGAAAGTAAAGCAGGCAAGTTTTTCAGTAGATGGAGGCTCTCAAGTGGTGTTCGGACTCATACAAAGGGTAACCACACAGTGTTATTTTGAGAGCTTCTCTTCGCACCTTGATCTAATTTGCAAGTTCTCGGGGTCAGTTGGTTTTCAGAAGAGTAGTATCATAAATTACTGTCATTGCCGTCCTCACCCATCAAGAAACACAGACTCCGTATTGTGAAAATGTCTTACACTGCTTCTTTGTATATGCTTGATTGGAAGTGCTCTGAACTCCACATCAGATGTCCTTTAGCACACATGCAAGCTTCACACAAAACTGTGTACTGTTTACCATGAATCACTGAAGCTGTGACTGACAGACTGACTGATTGACTGACTGACTGACTGACTGACTGACTGACTGACTGACTGACTGACTGACTTATTTATAAGGTGCAGTTGTAATGCCCTGATGAAAAAGCCTGTGCTTTTCTGCTGAGATATCCACTGGACATGTGTGGGCAGGCTGTCTGTTTTTCCAGTGTCCTATGACGAGAAATAACAATATACAAGAAAATAACTTTTGGACTCACCTAATATGACTTTGAAATGCACTTCCAAAAGAGTACTGTCTTTAAAGAAAATGTCATAAGGAGTTAGGAACAGAAGTCCAAGGAAGGATAGCATGAGAGAAAAAAACCCAACCAAACAAACAAAAACACAAAAAACCCCAAAACCCCAAGCACAACAAAAAAACCAGCCATATACAGTAAGGACAGCAAAAGATAAAGTGGTTAATTGCATGCATATCCTGCAAGATATATGTCTATCTTAAGCAGATGCCTGATAAAACTGCCCTTCCACATGACTATATTGAAATTCTTAGGTTCTAATGTGACCACAAATATAGTTGGAGATAATAGTAAATTGGATATGGGCTGGAAGATGTAATGGAGAAAATTATGACAATTAACTACACAGACAACTGCTGATTCAGTATAGAGCAATAAAGAGAGAAAATAATTCTCAAGAGATACTGATCACAAAGTCAAAGCAAAATAAAAGAACAAGCAAAGAAAGAAAACAGGTTTCACTTCCATGAACTGCAAGAATTTAAAGTCCTCAGGGCAACTAAGAGGATGTATTCCAAGCATACAACCCTAGACTTCAGGCATGTAGACTTTGATCACTTCAGGGATCTGCTGGCCAAAGTATCGTGGGACAAAGCCCTAGAGGGAAGGGGGGCACAGGACAGCTGGTCGGTATTCAAGGATCACCTTCTCCATGTCTAGGAGCAAAGTATACCAACAAAGAGGAAGGCAGGAAAGAATTCTAGGAGACCTGCCTGGATGAGCAAGGAGCTCCTGGACAAACTGTCACACAAAAAGAAACATTACTAGGAGCAGAAGAAAGGACAGCTAGAATGGAGGGCATGTAAGGAAGCTGCCTATTCAGCTAGAGACCTGGTTAGAAAAGTTAGAATTAAGTTTAGCCAGGGACATCAAGGGGAACAGCAAAAATTTCTATAGGTATAGTAGTGGTAAAAGAAGACTGGGGAAGGTGTGGGCTCCCTCAAAGAGGAAATGAGAGAAGTGGTGACAAGTGACATGGAGAAGGCAAAGGTTCTCAACGGCTTCTTTTCCTCAGTATTCACTGACAAGGGCTCCAACCACATTCCCGGAGTCACAGAAGATTATGGTAGGGGTTGGAAGAAAGAACTGCCCATTGTAAGTCAAGATTAGGTTCGTGACCATCTGATGAACCTGAAAGTGCACAAGCCCATGGGACCTGACGGGATACACCGATGGCTACTGGGGGAACAGGCGGATGCGGTTGCTAAACCACTCTCTATTATATTCCAAAGGTCATGGTAGTTCGGTGAAGTCCCCACTGCCTGGAAAAGGGGAAACATAACCCCCATTTTCAAAAAGAGAAAGAAGGATGAATGAGGGAACTACAGTCCAGTCAGTCTCACCTTCGTGCCTGGTAAGATCATGGAGTAGATCCTCCTGGAGGCAATGCTGAGGCAGAAGAATAACAATGAGGTGACTGGGTACAATCAACATGGCTTCACCAAGGGCAAATCATGCCTGACAAACCTGGTGGCCTTCTATGAGGTCACAACATTAATAAACACGGGAAGAGCAACTGACGTCATTTACCTGAGCAAAGCCTTCAACACCGTCCCGCACGACGTCCCAGTCTGCAAGCTGCTAAAATATGGATTCAATGGTTGGACAATTTGGTGGATAAAGAATTGGCTTGATTCCCACACCCAAAGAGTGCCTGTCAATGGGTCCATGTCCAGGTGGAGTCCAGTGACAAGGGGAGTCCCTCAAGGATCAGTACTGGGACCAGTCTTGTTTAACATCTTCGTTGGAGACATTGAGAGTGGCATTGAGTGCATCCTCAGCAAGTTTGCCGATGACATCAAACTGTGTGGGGCAGCTGACACGCTGGAGGGAAGGGATGCCATCCAGAGGGACCTTGACAGGCTGGACAAGTGGGCCCATGCCAGCCTCATGAGGTTCAACAAGACCAAGTGCAAGGTCCTCCATCTGAGTTGGGGCAATCCCAAGCACCAATATAGTCTAGGCGGTGACTGGCTTGAGAGCAGCCCTGAAGAAAAGGATCTGGGAGTACTGGTGGATGAGAAGCTCATCATGAGTTGTCAGTGTACACTTGCAGCTCAGAAGGCCAATTGTATCCTGGGCTGCCTCAAGAGAAGTGTGGCCAGCAGGTCGAGGGAGGTGATTCTCCACCTCTGCTCCACTCTCGTGAGACCCCACCTGGAGTTCTGCGTCTAGTTCTGGAGCCCCTATTGTGGAAAAGATATGGACATGCTCCAGCATGTCCAAAGAAGGGCCACCAGGGTGATCAGAGGGCTAGAGCTTCTCTCCTATGAGGACAGACTGATAGAGTTGGGGTTGTTCAGTCTGGAGAAGAGAAAGCTCCAAGGAGACCTCATTGTGGCCTTCCAGTATCTGAAGGGGGCCTACAAGAAAGCTGGTAAGGGACTTTGTAGGATGTTGGGTATTGGTAGGACTAGAGGGAATGGATAAAAATTAAAAGTTAGTAGATTCAGATTAGTCATTAGGAAGAAGTTCTTTACCATGAGGGTGGTGAGACACTGGAATAGGTTGTCCAGAAAGGTGGTGGAAGCCCCATCCCTGGAAATTTTTAAGGCCAAGCTGGATGGGTCTCTGAGCAACCTGATATAGTGGGAGGTGTCCATGCCCATGGCAGGGTGGTGGGAACTAGATGATCTTTAAGGTCCCTTCCAACCCTGACAATTCTAGGATTCTACGAAAACAGAGATTAGGACTCAAGAAAAGAGGAACTGGGCAGGCAAGGGCTCAAGAGAGACTGCAACACAGGATGGCCTTCTGACGAATGATGTTGCTAAAGCCCCAGTGCTATGGAAGAACATGTCGAGAATAATTACATTGTGGAGGATGGACAAAGAAGAGAAGATTCCAGTTAGCTTGAAGAGAAGTTATTCTCTCCTTGGAGGAAAATAACAAAAGTAGGACAATAGAATAAAGATCACTAAGTTGATCTGTGTTTAGATTTTTGAGAGATGGCTGGTGGTAAGCTTTATCTTTGCAATGGATGGACTCTACCTGAGTCCTTAGGTGACTTAAACTAAGCTGATAGATGTGGAAGAAGAACTAAGAAATTCAAGTTATTTCCTGTTTTCAGCTTATGCCCTTACCAAAGGCAAGTGTAAGTACAATAGCCTTTTGCTGGCATAACGTTTGGTGAAGAATAAAATGGGATATTAGCCCTAGGAATAACTGAGCATGCTAGTGCTAGTACTATTAGCATTTCTTCTCCAGTCCATATAGGAGAGACAGTAAGAACACACAAAAATCTGAAATACACTTATAAAATAAAACTAACAGTAGAGGCAGAGCACGAAGATATTTATGAAGAGAGAAGATGTCACTTAAGAAGTGAGAAAGCTTGAGGACACAGGTAACTGAAATGGGATTCAATTTTAGAATAGAGACTCCTGCTATGCACACAAGGACAGATAAAAAACTCCCATTTGAAACTGAGAATCGACTAACAAGTGAAAGGAAAGACCTGAAAATATACATCTGATCACCCTATGAGAACAAGTACTCCAGATAATGACTTAGAGGTTCTTGATGTACCTTTACATGGTTATCCATCTCTAGAGACCAGATATGAGTCTTTGAGTCCTATGGACCTTTCTTGGTTACAGGAGATCCCAGCATCAAAAGATAGTTCAAATGTTTATTTAAATAATACAATTAACCAATTAAATCCTTACTGATATCTATGGGGAAAAATGTTAAACAAACAGTAAGATAAAGCTGTGCATTTTTTAAAGTCTTGTCATCTGCCACACTGATTTTTCATTATTTCTTGCTTCCTCAGAAAGTCCGTGCAGCTCTGGAAAAACACAAGATGACTGGAGGAAAACATGGTTCTAATTTAATATAGAAATGTAAGTAGAACTTTAGCATTAGATGAGAGCCATACCCTCTAGTTCCCACAGTCTATCTTAGATACCTCTGCTTAATAAACTCATTCATCTGATTTTTCCAGTTTTACCTATGAAATTGTTTGGAATTCAGATTGTTGTAATTTTAATATGTTAAAAGTAAGTTAACATAAAATTTAAGATGAGATGCAGACTAGTGTATTTTAATTTTATACCCATTATTGCAATCAACAAATGAGAGATCAAAAATTCTGCAAAATTCTGCAATGCAGGCATGCTAAATATAGATATTTTGGGATTTACATATTGGTTCTTTTTTGTTTTAAAATTCCGTTGAAACTATTTCATCTTCATATTTCTCTATTTAAAAGTATTGGAATACTATTACTCTCTTATTAAGCATATCCTAC
Organism: Actenoides lindsayi; assembly: GCA_025331215.1. Taxonomy (NCBI): domain Eukaryota; kingdom Metazoa; phylum Chordata; class Aves; order Coraciiformes; family Alcedinidae; genus Actenoides; species Actenoides lindsayi. The sequence continues at coordinate 6,916 of WTSP01025429.1, read as the reverse complement.
CAGTACTTATATGAATCTACAACACTCAAATTTCTAATGACAAACTGTGAAGAAATATCCAAAAAGGATTACGATGACTTCTTTGTAAAATTGTTTCTGGGCTGAAAGTATGAGTGACGGGGCATATACAGGTTTTTTTAATATATCTATACTTTGTTAGTATAGATAGCCTGGAAAAAAGGAAGCTCAGGGGAGACCTTACCACTCCCTACAACTACCTGAAAGGAGGTTGAAGTGAGGTGGGTGTTAGTCTGTCCTCCCAAGTAACAAGTGATATGACAAGAAGAAACAACCTCAAATTGTATCTGGGGAGGTTTAGGATGGATATTATGAAAAAATTTTTCACTGAAAGCATTGTGAAGCCCTACAAGAGGCTGTCCAGGGAAGTGAAGTCACCATCCCTGGAGCTATTTAAAGGATGTGTAGATGTGGCACTTAGTGACATGGTTTAGTGGTGACCTGGCAGTGCCGGGTTAACGGTTGGACTTGAACATCTTAAAGGTCTGTTCTAACCCAAACAATTCTATGATTCTGTGATTCTATTAGTAAAACCAGCAGTAGAACCAATCACTTAACCCATGGTACAAAATTCTGTCAGAATAGAAAATTTATAGCAAAATTACTCTGTCTTCATGTATTTTGCTTACTGTATTCTGGAATATTGCTGTGACGTTTATTTTCCTCCCAGAACTCTCTATGAATTTCAGACTCTTTGTTTTTCATGCTTGTTCAAGACAACATTGTGACACTTGAAAAAATGCACTGGGGTAGGATGTTACCTCGCATCCTCCCTGCAGCTCCTCTGCTGTGCATGCCACCAAGGGCACATCAATAGATTAAAACAAACAAACCGTCATGGGTGCTCTCTCCGGAGAGATCCGTTCTCAAGGGCATGATCACTGGCTTTCTTCCTGTAAGGATGGTGTTAGGAATATGGCTTCTTCACAACTACTCTGGGATCAAGTAGCCTCTCAGTGTTTGTCTGGCATGGACAAGAGACGTGTGTTTCCTTGCCCGCTGTGCTTGGATCCAGGTGTTTCCTCTTGTTCAGTGACTGTATTGTGACTGTTTGTTAACCATAACTTAGATTTCCACAGTAGTGACAGGATGGGAGTAAATGCCACAGATAGCATCTGATAGCTCATTTTTGTGTTGTTTCCCGAGAGTCACAGTCCACAATGAAGGAAGTGGAAATTTTGTATTGAAGTGCACATTCCTGGGCAGGAATAGGCATGGGGTTCATAGGAACAGAAAATAACCTGACATTTAGTTTTTGATTAACAGAGAAATAGTTGGCCTAGGCTGATGACTAAGCTTTGAATAACATTGCCAGATACATATAGTCAAATGAAATGAATGGGCTATCTGTAAGCTAAATGCACACTGTCTAAATATCTGGCATCCTGGTGAAGTTCCCACTGATTGGAAAAGGAGAAACGTCACTCCCATTTACAAAAATGGTAAAAAAAAAGGCGCAATGAGTTACAGGACAACCAGTGTCACCTTTTTGCCTGGCAAGATCATGAAGCAGATCCTCCTGAAGGCTTTACTAAGGCACATGGGGAAGGAGGGGGTGATTGGTGACAGCCCAAGGGCAATTTGTGCCTGACAAATTTGCTGGCCTTTTACAAGGGAGCTGCAGTGTCAGGGGACAAGGGAAGAGCATGACACCATCTACCTCAACTTGTGCAAAGTGTTTGACACTGTACTGGATCACATCCTCATCTCTATATTGGAGACACATGGATTTGATGGATGGAGCACTCAGTGGAAAAGGAATTGACTGGATGGTTGCACTCAAAGAGTTGCAATCAATGGCTCCATGTCCACATGGAGACCAATAACAAGTGGTGTTCCTCATGGATTGGTACTGGGACCGGTGCTGTTTAACATCTTTGTTGGTGACATGGACAGTGGGATCAAGTGCACCCTCAGCAAGTTGGTGGATTACACTGAGATGTGTGGTGTAGTTGACGTGCTGGAGGGAAGGGAGGCCATCCAGAGGGACCTTGACAGGCTTGAGAGGTGGGCCCACGTCAACCTCATGAAGTTCAACAAGGCCAAGTGCAAGGTCCTTCACCTGTCTTGGGGCAAACACAAGCATAATTGCATGCTGGGAGGAATAGGGATTGAGAGCAATCCTGAGCAGAAAATTTTGAGGGTGCTGGTTGATGGAAAGCTGAACATGAGCCAGCAATATGCGAGTGCATCCCAGAAAGCCAACTGTATCCTGGGCTGCATCAAGAGAAATGTGGCCAGCAAGCTGAGGGAGGTGATTCTCCCTTTCTACTCTGCTCTTGTGAGACCCCACCTGGAGTACTGCAACGAGCTCTGGAGTCACAAACACAAGAAGGGCATAGACCTGTTGGAACAGATCCAGAAGAAGGCCATGAAGTTTATCAGAGGGCTGAAGCACCTCTCCTGTGAGAACAGGCTGAAGGACTTGGGGTTGTTCTTCCTGGAAAAGAGAAGGCTCTGGGGAGACCTTATTGCAGCCTTCCAGTACCTGACGGGCCCTACAGGAAGGCTGGGGAGGGACTTTTTACAAGGGCTTGTAGTGATAGGACAAGGGGTAATGGCTTTAATCTGGAAGAGATAAGAGTTTGATTAGAAATTAGGAAGAAGTTCTTCATTCTGAGGGTGGTAAGATACTGGAACAGGTTGCCTAGAGAGTTTGTGACTACTCCATCCCTGGAAGTGTTCATGACCAGGCTGGAAGGGACTTTGAACAACCTGGTCTAGTGGGAGGTGGAACTAGATGATCTTAAAGGTCCCTTCCAACCCAAACCATTCTATGATTCTATAGATGTCTTTGCCAACAGGCACAACACTGGGATACTGAATAAATTTGTCTTTTCTCATGCCTATTTCTTAAAAATACCAAAGGCTGGTGATATTTTCTTTTCCATCTAGTTCACAACCTAAGAAAAGGAAGTTTCTGTTGTATATGAGACAGAAGAATTTTGCAAATTTGTGCATATTATTTGTCTTGCAGCAGAAGCATTGTCAACATAGTGAGACTGACATGGTCATAGCGGTTTGGAGTCAGAGTTGGAAAAGAAAGAACTGAGACTGATGAATATGGCTAGTGAAAGTAATGGTCATGGAATTTACCTGCTACAGGGTCTGTTTAAAACTTTCAAGTGACTAAGCATTATTCCCAGTATTTTGTCCAGAAACATGAAACAATGGGCTAAATAGTCACTTGTTTGTAGTTTAGTTACACTTCCCTGATTTTATATGCATTTAAACTACCTAGGGATCTACAAGGTTGTACTTTGGAGTGGGTTAAATCTGAAATATAGAGGGCTATGAAAACCAGCTGGTTTTAATTAGTTTCTTTATTTTAAAAATACCTGCCTACTACTGTTGATCCAGTGTGTTTTGATTCATTTGGATCTACATGCTAACAAATCCCCCCAAAAAAACCAAACAAACAAACAAATAAATAAATAAATAAAAAGAAGAAAAAACATTTCTGAGGCCTTGAAAAGAGCTGAATGTTTCAATTAAAGAAACATCTACAGAAAAAGGTTCTCTCCTGGAAGGAAAGATAAGAGGTTGGAAGATTTCCTGCAGATGGGAAGTTATGATCATCTTGGGGGAATGATCTTTCTGGGCTTATGTAATCAGAGTTTTTTGGTTCGTTTAACTATAAAGCAAAACATACTGAAAAAATGAATTTTACTTTTAAGACCTCCATGGTCAGATTAAAATTATCTGCCCAAATACCTTTAGTATTTTCATGTCTCTTTTGACCAATATTTTCTCTCTGAGCATTTTGCAACTATTTAAGAGAAACATTCAGTAAGATTTTACTATATTCCCCTCAAACTGCAAGAGTACTTTTTACAAGTAGTTGGCTATGATTCCAAGCTACAGGAGAGGGCACAGATATCTAAGTTATCTTCAGGTTATTGTTTCAGGGGCAACACTGCCAGTGGGAAACAATTTTTGAAACACATCAAAATCTCAGGCAGGAGTTACCACACTGTTAATTTTAAAAGAAGCTAAATGTACTTTTTAATTATCCTTACTGAGCAATTCTGTTCAGATGCATGACTGACCAGGAGATTTCAGATTTTTAAAGCATGGTTAGCATTTATTTGTCACACGGAAGACAGTTTATCTCCCTACTGTTGGTTAATGAAAGGAATTTATTCCTCACAGGCCTAGACCCTGTGGTCCCCTGACATCCAGTGCCATCATGTGGAGGCATTGTGTTACCATCGTATTACCATCTGGGTGCCTGAGAGCATTGAGGAACATATGCCCAAAGGCTTTGTGCTTTGGTTCTGTAGGCACAAACATCCTTTGGAAGGGTATTTGTGAATAACCGATTTATCTCCTAGACATACCTTTATCACTTTATCACCAAGACCTAGGGACAAAGTAGTACATTCACTTAACAATTTGTGTTTACAATAATGAAACCAACTTTGACCAAAAAAACCCCAAACAAACCAACAAAACAATTCACATTATGAAGATGCATGGCAATTAAGATCTTCCTTGGCTATTAAGATCGTCCTTAAGACGAGAGATCTCTTTTCCTCTAGGTAAACTACAACAATCCTTTCTTAAGTGAAGATGGAGTCTCTTTTGTTCTAATCATCTAAAATGCTGCAGAAGTATAATCTTCTGGAGTTTTCTGGGTACTACACTTTTCTGTGGCTTTAATGAAACACAAGGCTACATGTTCCTTTGTCGAGAAGAAAAAAAAATTAAAATACCAGTTTTATCTTTCATTCATATAGAAATATACACACACATAAGTACATATGCACACATACATAACCATACACACACACACACACACACACACAGAGTTTAACCTTCAGATAGAATTTGGGGAAGATGCTGGTCTTCTTATGGTCACCAGACATTTTGAGTTTCCTGAGACAGGATTTCAGCCTGTGAGTTCCAGAGTGAATGGTAGCCTAAAGACATATCCATGTGAAGGAGCAGAAATGAAACAGTAAAGTAGCTTGTGCTCACTTCCAAGTTGTCAAAAGTTGTAAGTTTTGAATGGTCAAGTGAAGCACAAGTTGAGTGTCCCATTAGCAAATGTCAGATACTGCTATAGACTGACACCTTTTGGCCCATGTGTTTCCTGGCAGAGAGCACAAACATTTGGCTTTTGCATAGCAAGTCTTCTAGGGACATCAAAATGACCTTCAAACAGTCAAGATATCAGTATTTCTTTAGAGTTGATCAATGATGGGTTTTCTTGTCAGAATGCATTACTGAGAAGAGCAACAACATATGAACTATTAAAGCTGGTAGCCTGTAATCTGCCTCTTTACTGTACTGTGGCTCAAATATTCAATTTGAAGAGATACACCAAAGAAAATTAATGGTTATGTTTCATCAAGTATCAAATGCCCAGAAAGTAACCACAATTTGTCACATGATTTTGGAGAGAATTCCTTTAAGTAACTAGAGAATTAATTAGGGTGGAGTCCATATGCTGGGAAAAACTAAATCTGAAATTCCCACTTCAATGCTCCTGAATTCTGCTCCCCCAAATGCCACTATGCAGAACATGCACAGCAACAATCAGAAAAGTGGTAATTCTACATCTGTCTTACATATATCTCTCCTCAGATATGAAAGCATTAACACTATCTCACATGAGAAGTAATGATGTAAATAGGTTATCATCCCATTTAGCAGTGTCTTAATCCAACCAGTGCGACACTTCAAAGACCAGCCTTTCTTGAGCTGTGAAAACACTGTTTATATGTCTGTGCTAGTCTGGTTTTTCAGAAGAAAAGTACAGCAAAGGCAGCTCTACTTCCCAGTGCAGAAACTTTCCTTCTCTTGAAGGCCAAGGTGCCATGAATGGTTGTGTGTTATAGTTTAGAATAAACTTGTGCTTGCAATACAATCCCTTCTACATAGCTCTCATACTCTAAGAGGAAAAAAAGGCAAAGCATTTGAATGAGAAGGTTGATTTTCCTTCTTTATACATATATACTTTTATATAACAATCTATAAAATAGGCAATAATTATTCTGGAAATATGACCATGTATGTATATATGCATGTATTTATATATTATCAAAATAATAGAAACAACCAGACTACTTGATGAGAATATGACTTCTGCTCTGTTTTGCCCAAGCTTCTATAAGTTAAGCAACTACAGCTTCTTCATTTGATGAGACAGTTTAAAGGAGGCCAGTAACTACCAAGTACTCAGGATTATGTCAGTGGTGAACAGATTAGAAGGCTTCTTTGCTAAAGAAGCATCTGTAAACTGGTCTTCAGGCAATGCTTGTTTTACACCACTTGTAAATAAGCAGAATGGAGGAAGAGGCTCAAGCACAGCCCTGTGGTATTTAACCCCTAGAACACTCACAGGCATCACTGGCTTATGCCATACTGTTCTGTGTCCCATGACACCTGGCACACCTTAAGTCTAGCATATAATAGCCAAAAGAAAAGAGGTGTTTTGGACGTGACCACTCTGTAGCCAGTGGAAGCCTTGAAATGCTGTTTCAGGTCTGAATTTGACAGATGAATGGGTCTGTGCAGCACGATCACAGTGGAAGGGATCTGACAGATGCAAAGCCACCCTCAAGCTGTACGATCCCATGCTGCAAGAAAATGATGGCGACTCTCACCACAACAGCTTCCCAGACATGGATCCCTGACTAGTTCTCCTGTCGTCTGTCCTTCTCCCTCTGCCTCCCCCTTTCCAACAGCTATCCTGCGGGTCTGAGTCTGCACACATAGAAGCATGATACCAAACTTCAGTGGCAGTTAAGATTAGGCAATATATACTTTTTCTCTGCTTCTCCTATTTTGTCTGCAAGCTGGTTTCTCCCATCTGAAGTGTAGTGGGTCTGGCTGAGCTGCTTTTCCCCATCCAGCCCTCATGCTGCAGTACTGGGAGCTGGAGGGTGTTGAT
>WTSP01025428.1:73054-88423 GCA_025331215.1 Actenoides lindsayi | reverse complement strand
AAGTTTAAACACTTTTGCTTGATGAATGCCCACATTAAAGACAATAAAAAACAAAAACAAAAAAATACCCACCAAAAATCCCTTCAATATGTAATCAAAGAGGAAAAAAATGACCCCTTTTCTATCAAGTACTCTATGCTTTTTCTATCAAGTAGATAAAATCTTTAGAGAGGTCAGGACAAGTTTTATAAGAAGATTTCATGCTTCAGATCTGAGATGTTCATCTCTTTAAAGCCTGATGCATAAAACAAAATAATGCCTTCACTCATGTCAGTGCTATATATATCATTTAAACCTCTATATGAAATCATTAACAGCACTTTTTGAGGAGATTGCAAACGATGGTAATGACAACGTGTAATATTTTAAAATGAAAAGAACAATAGTTGTGAGTTTCAAAACCATGCCCTTCTTAGAAACAAAGCTTGATGAGACATCTTCTCTCCAAAATTATATATGAGGATACATAAGCAGCAAATTTTAGCATAGTTGTCATACTAAAAGTTAAGGGGACACTAGGAATGGATAGATTTAATAAAATTGTCATTTAACTTCAATTGAAGAGAAACTGGATAGAATTTTTATTACATTTCTTCCCAGATTAACAAATGAAGCAAGAGAGGAGCATGAGCCAAGAGCCAAGGCACAAACACTCTCCTAGTAATGCTGAGATCTGGGATATATCTTTGCATCTAGTTAATATGATCAAATTTAAAAAAAATAAATCAGGATTTCAACATATGACAGATGAAATTGTAAGCCATTGCCAAACTTTGGGAATTCTACCACTGATTTTCCATCATCTATAACGTCATCCAGAGAAATTTTGTACTTGGACATAGTGCAGTCAGAGAAGAAAAACAATGATAAAAATTGATGGTCCATGTATGCCCCACTGTTCCATGAGTCTTGCACACTCAAGATACACCAATCTCTGTAGTCAAAGGCACACAGATGAAATGTCTACCTTTATATCTGGTTCCTTTTGAATGCCTGCCTTAAATTATGCAGTACTCTTTGCAGTTACATTGACTGGTGTTTCCTCATCATCAATATAGAAGAAATTGTATCTTTCCCTAGATACTTAGTCAAAGTTTTTAACTATCTAGGGACAGGCAGTGAGATAGATGTTTTAAAGACTTTTAATACCCATGGAGTTTTCCAGAGTAAACGCATACTCCCTTTGGTTAGAGCCTTTTTAGACATACAAGCTTAACCTTTGCCAGGTCTACCAAAAATTAATTTAATTTGAAAGGTGACCTCCTATGTAACTCTTTCATAAGGTAGATTAATACCCTTTGTAAATAAATTGTTGTGTTTCTAACTGAATATATGCTTAGAAGGTATCATAGAAATAATTGCATTTTGTATAGCTTTAATTCATGTAACCCAACAAAGTCATAACAAGATATCGACCCTTTGTGTTCACTGAAAATGAAGTTTTCATGGCACAATAAATATTCAATGAATGAAGCAGTTTCGGGAAGAAGAGGTGCTTAATCAAGGGATTAAAAAAAAATAAAATAATCTAAGATCTAATTGTAATATTGTTGGTAACAACAAAAATACAGCTGAGCCCACAGAAGTGCTGAAAGCCTGACAATTAAGCTTTAATTATCTGACAAAACTCAACTCTAATCTACAAGTATCACTGCTTAGAATACAAACGTAGAATTTCTGTATTTTCATGGTAAAACTGATGCCACCTTGGAGATAGAGACAGAATTCCTTTGTGGGGAGCATTTAATTTCTCCTCAGCAAAGTGTGATCCGTTAAATAATTTAAATTTTCATTTTGGAAGGCCACAAGTGCAAAGACAGATACTTTTCCTACAGAAAGCTTGTAATCCACCCCAGTGAAGGCACTATAGGTGCATGGATTGTAATGTGATTTACAAAGACTCTCTGATTGATCGCTCCTGGGCCTGTTCATGGTTTGTAAGTGGTAGAGCAATAGGCTTGGTATATTGGTATGAAATACTTGTGATGCTAGCACTTTATTAGAATACAATATTGGAAAGATATCTTTTAAAAAAATATTTGGTTAGTCACAAGAAAGAACAGGGTGGAGTTCTGCAGCTCTTCCACCTAATGCAGAATGTTACAGCAACACTCCACAAAGCACAGTGTACATGAATTACCAGCAACTTCACACATTTCAAGCCCTAGTTTCTACCAAAACCAGACTATGTTCGTGCATTAAACATTAACATTTCTAGATGTCCTATCTTCTTTTGTAAGGTTTTGCTCTTTTACTTTTTCTTCTACTGGGCTAGACAAATCCCTGAGGACCAGCCCAGACATAGTTACAGCAAGACCCCAAAATATTTCTTAAAGTGGTAGATAATTTGTATGAATAAGCTACTTATATTTGCCCTTTACCATGGGGCAACATATTATCTTTCCAGAGAAGTTATTTCATGTCTACAGCTACAGTATAGTCTGGTGAGAGAAGAAAGGAGTGGTATGGGGGCAATGTGTCCCTTTGAATGGAGCTTCAAGACAGCCTCCAAAGACCCAGCCAGCGTTCTGCATGACTATAGAGGTTATTATGGGAGGACTTTTCCTCCAGGACCATTTGCCATGTGAAATGGGAATTGGATGGCTGAGTTTGTCTTCTTTGGTGGGCTAGCCCTGCAGGCTGACTGGGCAGGCTTTAGGTGGCTTGTGTCTCTCACCGCTACACTACATAACTGCCTTGCTGCCACATAAGGTTGCAGATTGCACCTCTGGGACACGCAACTGGTATTCTGCAGATGTCTAAGCAAATCTGACAGCTGCACAGCTTTTTTCTTCATATTGATGAGGAAGCCTCCAATATAGCTTTGCAGCAGTCTGAAGGGATAACGCAGTACAGATTTCCCTTACCACAGAGATATGTTTACTCCAAGGTGGAGACCTGACTATATTGCATGTAATAGCTATGTATAAGAACTTTAAGAGCTAACTCAGCATATCTGCAAGGAACAGTTTTGATATTTTATGATAATTCTCTAAACATTTATACTTACTGGTGCATAGAAGCCCCAGTGTACACAGTAAGTTCCTGCAGAACTAGGTCATAAAATCCTTCAGTCTCATTTATCAAAGAGTAGGTAAATTTAGAAAAGAAATGTACTGGAAACTCTTCTTCTCTGTGGCAAGCATGTACAATAATTTGTCAGATGGCTGTATTTGGGTATGTGGGAGGTTTAAATCCTTCTTGCTTTTGCAAGTCAGCAGGTTCTTTTTTCTCTTTCCCACTTCATTGAAGTTGATCCCCCCATTGGTGGGGATGTTTTCAACACCAACTTTCCATGACTCTGGCAGTCAATACACACAGAGCACTACACATAGCTAATTATTTTAATTAAGCTTTTTCTTTTTACTAGGAATAGTTTATAAATAGCTCTAATGTCAATAATATATTTGTAATGAAGACAAAGGTCTTCTAATTTTTTTTTATAGTTATCCTGGTTTGTCCCTACCCCCAAAAACCCAAGATTTTTTTTAAGTCTTAAACAAATTAGCAACATAAGTAAATTAACTCCTTTTTTTTTGTAATGTCATATAAAGGTCACATAATTTTTAGATTACAAGTAAAACATGTAAGTCTAAACATATAGTTGACTTAAGTAATAAAATCACAAGCATATAATTAGAAGTATATAAATCATTTGTTAGTAATTTCCTTTAAGGAGCTGGTCACACTGTCACTTCACAAAGATTCTCAGCATTTAACATTACTGTTCCCTAGGCAAACTGGCTGTTACTGTCCTTTTCCAGGCTATCAGATGCCTTGCAGCTAAACTTGGAATTAGAAACCTTAGTGCTTCTAGTCCATTCCATGCAAAGAGCATGTCTATCTATGCCCTCTTTGCTTCCCTGTGCTCCATCAGTCTGAACCCATCTGTTAGAGCTTTTCTTATCTTATATTTTGAGTATAATACCCCTTTGGGCAAGAGTAGCCTTTTTATCCATAACTAGGGTCCCAGATGCTGTTGCAATAAGAGTAACGGTAATTACTTTTTTTTATGCTGTCAGCTAAAGTGTTAGAAACCTGCTTTGCGATTTTATGTGTTTGGGGCCCAAATCATGCCCCAAAGGGTTTGAGCTACTACAGGTGATGTATTCCTGTATTTTTTAAGGAATAAGTACCTTCCTCCATAAGCAATACAGATTACATTAAAATGAAACCTTTATTATTGAAATATTAAAAAATAAAACCACACCAAAACAAACCAGAACCAAAAAACCCACAAAACAAAACCTTGAAGACTGTCAATTTTAGGGTTGCTAGCAAAACTTTGGATCTGTATGTATGCAATGTGGCATAGCTGGTACATTAATCTCTCCTCTGCCCTGATGTTCCCAGCAGCTCAGGTCTTACTATCAGAGAGACTCAGTTTCAGTACTTTACTAAAATTAGTTCCCTGTTCAAATACAGCCTCTCACCTTGGTGAAACAAGGGCAGATGTCTCAGCACAGAAGCCGTATCCTTTAGCAGGTATAGTTACAAATGAAAGGGTAATTACAAAATTGCAAGAAAACTATGCTGGTTTTCATCTCACTAGCCTGCATAATCACACAGGGGATGATACGACAGTATGGAGTTCAGATCTGGTCAGTGTAGACTTGCAGTTTACATGACATCCATTTGTCCTTGTCCTCTATACTAATAACATCCACAATAGTTAGATAACAGCTAAGTATGCTAACCCGCACTATAACCCTCTTGTTCTTTGCTCCATAGATTTGCAATATTGCCTAAGACTTTTCCTCTGCATTGTTACCTGAGGACCCACTGTGTTGCTTTCTAGACAAAGATGCTGTCCCAGTCAGGCAGCTGGATGATAAAGAGTATTAACACTTTAGTCACTCTTGCCTTAATTTTCTAGTCCTTCACTCTACAACTTAAATAATATTTTTCAATATGATTTTTTTTTTTCCTATGTGTCATTTGAATCAAGGAAGTTGAGATCCAAACATTTAGCTTTTTTTGAGGGGAAAATAAACAACAGGGGATATTTTACTCAAGATTATATATTAACATAGTAGTAAAACAAGAATTTGCAATGTAATAAAGGCTTGATGTAAAAAAGTAATAAGAAGTAAAGAAGAAAGCTAGTGTCTTAATGGGCAAGCACACCACATTTTTAAAGCTACAGCAATTCTGAAATGAAACATCTGTTTCTGCAGAATGGACAGGCCTTTCTGAAGTGTATGATGTAAAGAAATTCTAAGAATTAGCATTTTATCTTAGATCTGAAACTGAAAAAATATTTAGAAAAACTATATATAATTAGTTTTACAGAATCTGGCTTGTGTAAAACTTCACAGACTAGAATGTCATGACATACTCTCGCAACTCAACCTGAGTTTCTTTTGATGAAAGTAGTTACTAGTGAACTTTAGGAACTGTCACCCAAAAGTACAAAAGGAGTACAAATATTTTCCAAAGTATGTGAAAATGGATGAAAATCTGGAAAGATTATTTAATAATTTTTTCATATTTAAATGGAAATGATTGTCTATTATGGTAGCAGAGAAACTTTTTATCAAACACCTGCTTTGTTAAAGGGCAGGATAAAGGATAAATAAATAGAAAATAGGCATATACACAAGGAACATTTCTAGATTAAAAATGTAAGGCAAGCTTGTCCTATAGAAGAAAAGCAATTTTAGTTGTTTTGGGATGTCTATGGAATGCAATATGGCATTCTAACACCCTAGGATCTCTACCTATGTGATAGGACTGAAATAGGCAGTACAATCAAATATTGAAGGAGCTGCTGAAAAGATTTCAAAATATATAGCAAAGGCTTTGTGGGTTTAAACTGGATTGAGATATTGTAAATTGAACAGCCAAGCCATGAGTTTTGAAACTAGAAGCAGAAATTTCTGAGAAATCATAAGAAAACATCCTATCACACCAATGTGTAATAGACAGTAATGTTTTAGCAAACGGGTACAAAGCTCTCCAAGGAGGGGAGTGTAACTCTAGAACAAGCTACCCAAAGAGACGGAGACCTCTCCAGCCTTGCTAGTTTTAAGGACTTGGATGGAGCAAGTGGTGTCTGACCCGATTTAGTGCTAGTGATAGTCCTACTTCAGCTAGCTGGAGTAAATAAGCCCCAGAGATTCTCTCCAGACAACACTTCTGTGATTCAAAGTACAGCAGTTATGGGCTAAAGACTTTGATGTCATGTCTAATTGACTGAACAAGACCTCTATGCACAGTATTTGCAACTTTCAATAAATTATAATATTGCCATCACAGAAGTCATGTAGAAAGATCATGGTGGTTTTTTACCCCTTTGGACTATTCCCTCTTACAGGATGCATACTGAGCAGATTTTCCCCCTACGTATGGCACTGGGAATTTCTATTACGGCTGCAGAAATTGGTCCAGATAGCAGCTTTTCCACTGAGATAAAAACTGCTAATGAGCGATATGTAGGTAATCTGCAGTAAGACACAGCAGGACATTTTCAATTTTGTCAAATCTCAGGGTCTTCATCCATACAGAAGATTTTTACTGTTCACTGAAAAATTGTCCAAATTTTTTGTTCTAGGTACAAAATCTTGGAAATGTATTAATAACTACATAAAAACCTCACACTCCCTTTAATACGGTGCTTTCATTCCTATTTTCTGGGCTGTTAATCCAATCAGTTGTCTCAGTCCTGGGGTATTCTATGATTGCTAAAATGGTTCAATCAGAAGGCAAAGTACAGTGCATAAAGAAAAATAGAGTTTAATCAAGGAACTGAGACTGTAGAAGAGAACAGCAGGGAAGAATGACAGAATAAAACCTACTAAGGCCCAAAGCAGCTGAAATACAAATTAATGTTAAGCTACAAGCAAGGGAAATGTTTCAGTTCAGTTCAACAAACAACATTTTGGTATGGCACAGCTCCATCAAAAGATAGTGTTTTGAGTTTTCAAATGGAAGTTTTCCACAAAACGAAATTCTATGAACATTTTGAAATTTAAATTTCTATTTTAAATCCTGACAAGTCTTGGTATTCACAGGTCTGAAGTAAGGGATGTTAATAAAGAAAACCTTTCCTCGAAAGTATGTTTTATGTACAAAGCAGATAGAAAAAGTAGGGCCAGATTTTCAGATAGGTCTTTATGAGACCTTTATTTGTTGATTATTTGAGGTGATTACAGCCCTGTGTATAAAATCTCCTTGTAGCAATTAAATTTCTCTGTTTCTGTTCTAACAGACTGATGAATTAAAAACTACGTGGCTCTGTTCATTCTGTATTAAAAATTGTGCATAATTATGATTATCACAGGATCACAGATTGGTAGGTGTTGGAAAGGACATCTGGATATCATCTAGTTCATACCTGCTGCTAAAGCAGGTTCATCTAGAGCAGGTTGCACAGGAACGATTGTGTCCAGGAGAGTTTTAAAAGTCTCCAGAGAAGGAGACCCTACAACCTCGCTGGGCAGACTGTTCCAGTGTTCTCTCACACTCACAGGAAAGAAGTTCTTCCTTATGTTGAGATGGAACTTCCTGTGTTCTAGTTTGTGTCCCTTGCCCCATCGCCGGGCACCACTGGAAAGAGACTGGCCCCATTTTCTTGACATCTGCCCTTTAGATATTTATAATAATTTATAAAGGCCCCTTCTGAATCTTCTCACCTCCATGATAAACAGCCCCAGTTATGTCAGCCTTTCCTTGTAAGAGAGATGCTGCAGTCCCCTAATCATCTGCGTAGCCCTCTGTTGTACTCTCTCCAGTAGCTCCTTGTCTCTCTTGAACTGGGGAGCCCAGAACTGGGCACAATATTCCAGATGTAGCCTCACTAGGGCACAGTAGAGAGGAAGGAGAACCTCCTTTGACCTGCTGGCCACACTCTTCTTAATGCACCCCAGGGTACCACTGGCCTTCTTTGCTATAAGATGACACTGATCGCTAGTGGTTAACTTGTTGGACTGTTGGCTAACTTGAGAGACTCCCAGATTCTTCTCTGTAGAGCTGTTTTCCTCCTCTTTCCTATTATCTGCAAATAAAATTTCCTCTTCAAAAACTAGATGAACTTTCCCTTCCCAATAATATGTTCTCAAGAGTGTTACCCAAACATATTTGTGAGATGGGTGCTTTGAAGAGTTTCATAGCTTTAAAATAATTGTCTTATTTGGTCAATTTTATTCTCCTATTTATTATTCATGTATGACAGTCCAGGGGCTAATTATTTCATCTAAGTGCTGCAAGAAATAACCCAAACTAGTTGTCTGAGTCTTTAAGATGATGATGCCCCTAAATGCTTCACAAGAGAGGTAACCATAAACCATTTCCATCATATATTAATTAGAAATTACTTTTCAGATAGATTAATTCACTTCTCCCCTCCCAGATATCCAAAATAGACAGATGAGTAAACATGTATGTATGTTCCACACAACAATGGACCTTCAGTACAGACACCCCAAGTGAATGAAGCATTATAATTAATTTTACTCAATTGAAGATGACAGCACCCATTCATGACATCACTGCATTTTAAAAATTATTTTTCTTAAAGCTGTCACTTAAAAATCAGCAAGAACCATAGTTCCAAAGTAACCAGTTCTGTTGTTATCAATGACAAAAAATTAAGAAAACTGATAATCAGATATAATGAATCAGACTGGAAGAGAGATTAAAATCAAGTGTTCAGGTGCAGAGATGACGGATTGAAATGAATGGCTGACCATGGCTAGTGAATGATGGCCTGTGCAATTTAGTCAGCATGAAGTTCTTACATCCCCTGCAAGGATTCATAAATCTGCACAACCCAGAGGATGTGTGTGTTTGGAGTGGTGAGACTAGACCAATATTTTATAGTAGAATACAGTTTTCTCCACCAAGAGCTTTGGAAATTTACAATTTACTTTCTGGCAGTGAAGAAGATCCACGTAGTTCTATAAATGCAACAAAATAAACTGAATTGCTGTTCCCACCCATAACAAACATGATCAAATGGATCAGGTAGTGCCATGGACGTAGGCTGAAACATAGGCAGTGCCAGAGCAGGTGCCAGCTTCAGTCTTTCCCACTTGTAGTTCATTACTATTAGTTCTCATTTAGTTAAACACTTGTTGAAATTGCTAGAAGCTGGTTTGTATTAGGTGCAGAATAAAAGTCCATAAGGTAGGTCTGGAATTCAGAAGTAAGCACATGTACCTGCACGCGCTAACCACTTATGACCTGGGTCCAAAACCTGATCATTCCTTAGCACTATAATTTTATCCCATGTATTTTGTTAGCTGATCTACCTGGCAGCCCCAGTACTGGGAGATCTGTGATCACACATACTCTCTGCTTTAGTAAGTTTTTAAAAATTAAGCTCCTGGTTGCCAATGTTGCAAATAAGAATCTCAGAGGGCTCAAAAATAGACTGACAATTACACATTTTAAAAATCTCATTATTTTTAAACTTCTTTCTCTTTAGGTTTTCAAATGCTTGTATTTGGTAAAAAGTGCTCATGTCACATTCAAAACACTTTTTCTTTTCACATTGCATCTTCAAAAGTAAAATAAGATTCAAGCCTCAATCTCAACTTTGACACAAACTCTTTTGTCACATTTTTACCATTTAAGTCATTAAACTGCTTTGCAAAAATTCAAGATATATTAATATTTTCCTGCTTCTACAATACATTATGAGGATTAACATAATATGAAAATACTAGGAGTCAAGAGTTAATTAATTATTACTTTAACAAATTATGTATTATATTGAACAAGAATAGGAGTAATGACACTGATTACTCTTAATATGATTTCTACGGCTACTTACAGAATCACAGAATGGTAGGGGTTGGAAGGGACCTCTGGAGATCATCTAGTCCAACCCCCCTGCTAAAACAGGTTCATCTAGAGCAGGTTACACATGATTGTGTCCAGGTGTGTTTTGAAAGTCTCCAGAGAAGGAGACTCCACATTCTCCCTGGGCAGCCTGTTCCAGTGCTCTGTCACGCTCACAGGAAAGAAATTCTTCCTTATGTTGAGGTAGAACTTCCTGTGTTCTAGTTTGTGTCCATTGCCCCTTGTCCTATCACCGGGCACCACTGGAAAGAGACTGGCCCCATCTTCTTGACACCCACCCTACAGATATTTTGAAAATTGATAAGATCCATTCTGAATCTTCTCCATGATAAACAGCCCCAGCTCTCTCAGCCTTTCCTTGTAAAAGCGATGCTTCAGTCCCCTGATCATCTTTGTAATGCTCTGTTGTATTCTCTTCAGTAGTTCCTTGTCTCTCTTGAACTGGAGAGCCCAGAACTGGACACAATGCTCTGGATGTGGCCTCACTAGGGCACAGTAGAAAGGGAGGAGAACCTCCTTTGACCTGCTGGCCACACTCTTCTTAATGCACCTCAGGGTACCACTGGCTTTCTTGGCTATTAGAGGACACTGCTGGCTCATGGTTAACCTGTTTTCCACCAGCAATCCCAAGTTCTTCTCTGTGTAGTTGCTTTCCAGCAGGTCAGCCACTAACTTGTATCAGTGCGTGATGTTATTCCTCCCCAGATGCAGGACTCTACACTTGCCCTTGTTGAACTTCATTACTCCATGTTCATGCTGGATCCAAGAGGACCTGAAACTTGTCTTATTCCACTAATGTACATTTTTTGAGGAAGAACTAGTAGATAGAAATATCTAAAAGTAGTCTTCCTTGTGAAAAGAGGACAGCCTGAGCTTTAACTTGAATAAATGCACTAATGCAACAAGTATCTATTGTCAAGGATATGCTTACGTCTGCAACTTCAGATTTCCTGGCAAAATTGCTCAAGATCTTAAGAAAACTAATAAAGCTTGCTTCATGTTTCTTAGTATAAGCTTGGAACTCAGGATAGTTGAGATACCCTAGATTTTGGGTAGTCCGTATCAGCAAACTTCTGGATCAGGCCAGAAATGCTAATGTCTTTGCATGACTAAGACATGCAGAGCATCTCTCCTATCTGCACCCAGTGGGGATCCTTCAGCCACCTTGCTCCTGCATCTGAATTGCCTGGACTCCTCAATGGGGAAGGTAGTTGTGAACTCTTTTTCTTTCCCTCTCACAAATCACTGTATAGCTCTAGCAAATTTAATTGTAAAAGAATGAGCATGTGAATTGTCATTTCACCTAATACCACTGGTAAAAAGAAACATGAAAGACTTAGATCTCTATTTTCCTCAGCCTTGGAGAGTCCAAGCCTTCACATCGCTAGCTGCATGTGGACACTGGACAGTCTGGGTAGAGATTTGGCTCTGTTGAAATCACATGAGTTTGGGAAGGATAAGAATATAACCAGGACTCAATGAAGAGAGCTGCCCAGGAAGAATGCTGAGTGAAGTAACTCATATATCAGGATATTGCCTTTTCTTAAAGAGATTTGTTTTCTACCTGTGTCTTCCATACCTTAGACACAAGTTCCAGTGCCCAAACCCCATGATGACAAAGTGAAATTTGCTAACAATGCCTCTACCTCCTTCTGTGCTCACAAGAAATCAGTGGCCTCTATTTTTCATCAGAACAACCTAGTTCAGATCTGTGATTTAGATCAAGACAACCCCAAGCTGCTTGTGCAGATTTGGAGGAGTGCATAAATTGCTGCAGAAAGGGGCAATCCTTACTAACACAGGTGCAACACTGGGCAAACACAGGTGGACTTTCAGAAGACTTAACACTGCTAGATTTACCAGTTTGGATCAAAGTATTTGAGAAATTAATATGTTAAACTCCATTACATGAAACATACATGTCCATACTTCCCTGCAGCTCAATGTGAGGCATATAAACCTCAAATGAAAGGGTCTGAAGGCTAAACCCTGTTTTCAGCTTTTCCTACTGGTTCCACTCAGATGCTATGCAGCTCATTCTGCACCTAAATCTGCCACCCACTGCTCTAAGAGCTAGTTCAGGGTATAAATTGTTCACTGGGAGCCAGGCATCCAAGTCCCTTTAAAGACTCTGATTACAAGTGTGTGATAAACAGAGTGCATGGAGAAAATTTTCTTCTGCAGAATACACGGAAGTACAGTGGTTCTGTCATGATTGACAGAAGTGCTGTAAATTACAAAAGTAATAGAAAGTGAGTAAAATCCTGAGATGAATGTAGAGGTATTTTTTTGAAATAAAGATGTAAATAACTGAAAAATAACCTTTACAGACCTGATTTTGAAGTGTCTCCCAAAGTAAACACATATATGGTATTTTCTATAAAAGCACAGGGTTTGGGTTAGTTTTGGTTTTTTTATACTTCTTAATTTTGCTTTGATAACTCCTCATAGTTAGAATGTTGTAAGTGGCACTGTGGGTGGACTAATAAAAAGTTACATGTGGATTTCTGGTGGACAGGAAGGAATTTTATTTTTTTTTTTTCCAAGACAATTACAAAAATTGTACCTGATAGCTTTGACTATCTAAGCGAACCAGCATCCTGACTCTTGGCCTTCTCCAAATCTCCTCACTACACTCAACAGCTGAGTTTCAACAGCTTATATGGTTCTCACAGAATGAATTACTTTAGCAACAGGAAACATTTTCAATATTATCTCTTTCCCGTAGAGACAGATCAAAAAGTAATTCCTTATATTTGATAAGAACTTGAAGGGAATAGCTCAGTAGAAACTAATTCAAAACAGCAGACAGCAAATAAAGAACCTTTCTCTAAATCTGATACCAGTTAAACCTATAGAAATGAGAGCAAATGCATTGAAGCATTGAAGCACTGTAGGATCAACCAGGAATTTCAACACAGTCTGTGTTGGCTAATAGTTAATCTTATTTTAACAGGTTGATGAAAATCATGCTGTGTCACAGGGAACCATCTGTTTTACCAATGAGAACAAATGAGGGGAACAAGGTGGAATGTAACAAATTGGGATCTGAAAAAGCTAGAAGGGAAAATCAGGACAACATCATGTATCAGTACAGGTCAGGGGCTGACCTGCTGGAAAGCAGCTCTGTGGAAAAAGACTTGAAAGTTCTGGTGGACAACAGGTTAACCATGGGCCAGCAATGTGCCCTTGCGGCCAAGAAGGCCAATGGCATCCTGGGGTGCATTAAGAAGAGTGTGGCCAGCAGGTTGAGGGAGGTTCCCCTCTCCCTCTACTCTGTTCTGGTGAAGCCACATCTGGAGTAGTGTGTCCAGATCCAGTCTTCCTATTTCAAGAAGGACAGGGAACTACTGGAAAGGGTACAGCAAAGGGATACAAAGATGATTAGGGGACTAGAACATCTCTCTTGTGTGTAAAGGCTGAGAGAGCTGAAACAAAAGCTTACAATTATGCCTAGCAGGAGCAAGGCTACACTTTTCAGTTCTGGCTATTTCCATAGGGAGAACTTTATCACTCCCATTGCCCCTATCCAAATGTAAATTAAGCACCTCATTTGTTTAAATTAGCCAGAGAAATAGATGCACAGCAGTAAATGCTACTCCCACTAAAGTCAATGTTGTGAGATCTGGGCTATGGTGCACATCTGATGGAAAAGCACGGTCCAAAGTATTATGTTAACAGTACTGCAGCTTTAAAAAGTTTGCTTTAATTGTTAGTAAAACATCAGTCTTAAAATCTGTGCTGCAGGCTTTCTGAGGAAGCACTAAATGGAGCCAGGATGTTGCTAAATGCTTTTTTCTTCCTCTGACTCTTCCCCCCACCAAAACAAAAACCAAACAGAAGCAAACATAAAAAGAAACCTTTTCATTCCAGGCACGGTTTTCCTTTCATAGAACAAACCAGTCCCTATATTTCAGTTATTGTGTGCATTGGTACCAGTTTTTCAGGTGGGTATCTCCTGAGACACTTCAGTGAAGAATGAAAAGCATTCTTTCCAAGGGGCAGACACATTCTTTTCAATAAAAATATAGAAATTCTATTTATGCTATTCTATTAATTCTATTAATGCTGCCAGTTAGAAAGCCTCCTAATGCCTAGAATGAACTTTGTATAAGATCTGTTAATGGAAACTTGAGTCTCCAGTTCTGGTATTAATGCAATAAAATTAAAATTTTTAAAATTAAAACCTGTAAATACAATACTAAGGATCATATTCTACTGCTTCGCCTGCAGTAAGAAATCTCTTACATGCTCTCCAAAACTGCACAAGAACTTCTAGCTGAGGCCTTCATACAGGAGAACAGAATATCCTCAGTGTCTTACAATATCACTACCTTATTATATCCCAAGCAAGATTTCTCCTGTGTGCATTATTTGTTTATGATCTATTATGATCTCCAGACATCACTTTCCTTCGCTTAATCACTTATACCTTAACTCACACCTACTGTTCTCCTCTCAATATATTGCCTACATGGATGGTGAGGTGTAGTGTACTGGTCATTTGTAGTTTCCTTAAGGTGAAAAGAAAGGCTAGCTACATATAGTTAGCTGTGTAACACCAAAGTAGGAAAAATTGTAGTACACAGAGGGCAAAGACTTAACCTTATGGTGTTTCACCAGCAAGAAATTTGCATGTGGAGAGCAACAGAATTCTGATTAAAGAAATTACATAATCTTATTTTTCTGCTCATATATGTGACACATAAGCTTAAACATAAATCTTGGTTTTGTAAAATAATGGCTTCATACCAGTTATCTGGACTTTTCTGAACTCTTTTTAAAAACTAATTTCTAATACTTTAACACTTAAAAACATTTTCTCTTAAAAAAAAAAAGAAATAAAAAACACCTAACAAATCCCCAAAGCCATAAAATATTTAACTTAGTGCTAGAGAGAACTTTTCAAATAACCATTCTGACAGATACAGAACTAATATCTGTAGGAGCTTTGCAGGAGTCATTGCAGTATAACTTTTATTATACATTTATAACATCTAAATATTTTAGAGACTATCACAGAATCACAGAATGTTCGGGGTTGGAAGGGACCTCAAAAGATCATCTAGTCCAATCCCCTTGCTGGAGCAGGATCACCTAGATTAGGTCACACAAGAACACGTCCAGATGGGTTTTGAATGTCTCCAGAGAAGGAGATTCCACAACATCTCTGGGCAGCCTGTTCCAGCGTTCTGTGACACTCACAGTGAAAATGTTTCTCCTTATATTTACTTGGAAACTCCTGTGTTCCAGCTTGCATCCATTGCTCCTTGTCCTATCACTGGGTGTCACTGAGAAGAGCCTGGCTCCACCCTCCTGAGACTCACGTTTTACATGTTTATAAATATTGATGAAGTCACCCCTCATTCTCCTCTTCTCCAAGCTAAACAGACCCAGCTCCCTCAACCTTTCCTCGTAAGAGAGATGTTCCAGTCCCTTAATCTTCTTTGTGACTCTGCACTGGACTGTTTCAAGCTGTTCCCTGTCTTTCTTGAACTGAGGGGCCCAGAACTGGACACAATATTCCAGATGCAGCCTCACCAGGGCAGAGTAGAGGGGGAGGAG
>WTSP01025428.1:51902-72954 GCA_025331215.1 Actenoides lindsayi | reverse complement strand
GACTCTACACTTGCCCTTGTTATATTTCATTAAATTTCTCCCTGCCCAACTCTCCAGCCTGTCTAGGTCTCACTGAACGGCAGCACAGCCTTCCAGTGTGTCAGCCACTCCTCCCAGTTTTGTGTCATCAGTGAACTTGCTGACTGTGCACTCTGTTCAGGTTGTTAATTAATATATTGAATAGTACTGGTCCCAGTATCAACCCTTGAGGGACTCCACTAGAAGCAGGCCTCCAACTAGACTCTGTCCCATGGACCACAACTCTCTGACTTCTATCCTTCAACCAGTTCACAATCCACCTCATTACCTGATCATCCAGACCACATTTCCTCAGTTTAGCTGTGAGGATGCTGTGGGGGATGGTGTCAAATGCTTTACTGAAATCAAGATAAACCACGTCCACTGTTCTACCATCATCTATCCCACTGGTTATGTCTTCATAAAGGCTATCAAGTTGGTCAAACATGACTCCCCCTTGGTAAAACCATGTTGACTGCTCCTAATGACCCCTTTGTCCTTGATATACTTAGAGACAGCTCTGAGGATAAGTTGTTCCCTCACCTTTCCAGGGATGGAGGTGAGGCTGACATTGTGACTATCCATGAAGGTGGTAGAACAGGTTTCCAGACAAAAATGCAAAACCACAATTTTGGAAAAAATCTAAAAGAAAATCAGGCTGTAAATTCAACAGTGAAGGCCCTTTTGCCAGGTAGGAAGCTAAAGTCTGAGTACATGTCACTGAGTCCCTTGGCCCATCCAATGGGGAGGTGTCTTTCCTGCAGCTGTCCAGAGAAGGTCACCAAGTCTCACATTGAGACAAGCCAGTGCTGAGAGGCTGTTAAGGAGCAATTCCTGCCTAGGAAGCCTGTTAGAAGATGATCAGTGCATGATAACCCAGATACAACACTCTTCATTGAGATGCAGACGGAACTTCTGTGAAATGACACTGTTCCAGATAAACTGTGATTTGTGCTAATGAAGTTGTTGGGACATTTGCTTATTACTTCCATTACCCAAGAGGTGACAAAACTTGGGGTTGAAAGTTAATGTTTTCATAGCAATAAATGCCAGAAGCCCCAGGGGATATGAGGACAATGCAGCCTCGGTCCAGAGAAAAGGGAGAGGACAGGCTGCATGGGGAGTGTGGCCAGCAGTCCCACCTGGGGTGCAAGGATGCAGCCCAACCTCATCATTGGAACTGCAATGAATGCTTTGAAATCAGCTATCATTTGTGGCCTACATTAAGCTGACAATATGTCTTCATAGCTACTTCCTGCCAGAGAGACTCTTCTTTTTATTAGTATTATTATTATTATCTGGATTTGATTTTCTGTTAGCAGTATTTGACCAATTTGTGCACAGTGGGCTTCCTTTGTGTATTCTCCCCTACAGCTGCAGTCTTTTCTTTGAGAGGTTTGTACTCTATAAGGAGTTCAGCAGCAGGTCACAGACCTGGTTTACAAAGGGAAGGAGAAACAAACAACCATCTAGAAGAATAAAAAGACTCCACAAAGCTTTCAGTAACCTGTGGACAAACTGGAGAGACCTATTTATTGGACTTACTTTCTTTTTTTCCTCTTCCTCACCCAGCACCCTCACCTCATCTGAGGTCAGGCACATCTAACTTTCATTTTTCCTTCAGACTTCTCACTATTAAATGATATTTAGATAGTTGCTAATGGGGTTAAGAGAGGCAAAAGAAATTAAAGACAACAAGAATTGGGCACACTGCACTTTGAATGCATGATACTGTGCCTTTGGTCACAACTATTTGCATCATTCCACCCACCAAATATTTTTTATGTTGGGAAACTCTGTCTCACCATTATATGCTCTTTGTGTATGAAAGAGACACATGTACATTCTTTTATTCTCACAGATAGCTTAAATATTCTAAACTACTCTTATGCTTTTTAATCATGTCTTTAGTATCTAACAGCATTAACAAAACTAGTCGGGCTTCTCTCTTCCAGTTAAGTTTATCACTGGCCTTGTTTCCTCTCCTAATTCAGTGAATACATAATAGATTTAGGCTAAAGGTATAGGTAAGTAGAATTACAAAGGTAGAACACAAGGAACAGAAATAAAAGGGAGAAAAAGGGATGCTTGATATTGATATGGTATCTGAGAAGGACAGCAAAAGAAATGCACCTCTGTAGTAAAGCCAGAATGACTCCCATGGGAAGATGTGGAGTATCATCTGTTGCACTGGCAGGTAGCACACCTTCAACAGTGTACAAGTACCTGGTGATGCCATGGTCCTATACAAAGTATACTATTTCCCCATTGTACCATCGCACATGGGTAAAATTCCTAGATATAATAATAAACCTTAAAAAAAAAAAAAAAAAAAAAGGAAAGCTTTAAAATCTAAGGAGTCAATCTAGAACACTCAAAAGAAATCAGACTGAAGACTGGGGAGGAAACTAATCTGAATCAAAACTGAGCATTCCAAACCCATCTCTCCACTGAAAAACACTTGGTTTGCTATGTAAAAGAGCAAAGCCTGAAAACCAGCTAGAAGATATTTCCAAAGGGAGTTTTTAACTTGAAGGCATTTCAGGGCCTCTTTTCAATGTATAGTAAGAAATAATCAGCACACTCAAAGGAATGTCTCTGTTGAAGATTTTGCCTAATTTGCAAAAATAGGTTGAACTTCCTCATCTACTCTTCTACACAGTCTAGCTCAATTTCCCAAACACTGAAACACTCTTAAAAATCTTATTTTCTACACTTCCTATTTTTATTTCATTTTAATCCTATTTTTCAGATTGACATGAAATTCAGAACACCAATCACTTTTCTCTGCAAACAGCACCAAATAACTGTATAAGATTAAACAAAAAAGGAAATATTGATTGACTTATACATGTGGTTTTATATAGTTACCTTCACAAATATGCATATATACACACATTTGTACATACATATGTATATGGTAGAAAGTACTTACCTATGTCCCAGGTAAGGGGGTTATTCTGTTCCATCTCCCTTTTCCCTATGACATACCAAATGCAGGCCATCCAGTGAGCAAGCAAGGCAAACATGGACATGAGAAGTGTGAGAACAATTGTGCTATGCTGGGAGTAACGATCCAACTTCTGAAGGAGACGTAAGAGACGTAGCAACCGCACTGTCTTTAGGAGGTGGACAAGAGAAACCTGGGAGAACAGGGAGAGAAAACAACTTGTCAGCAGTCGACTTCTATCACAGAGTTCTCTTGTTTCAGTGAAAAGAAACTCTATCTTCAAAAGTTCTACAGACTTTTTTCCAGTTACATAGCTGCATATTATTCCTAAACTAAATCTTACAACAGCGAAGAATACCAAAGAAGATGGTCAAAGAAAAGTGTTTACATTTGCTGCATACATACATATATAATATTTCTGATTTAAACCAAACAAATCTGAAGTACTGGGAGATCTTTCATTTTGTCTTTTTTTTTTTTTTTTTATGCAGTCTTCCTTCAGATTTAATTTAAAAATTTGTGCTTGTGCAAAAATGGATCCTTCTCTGCTCTAGATGAGAAACACAATTGTCAATTTGATCAATGTTCATTTGATTCCAATAAGAACCTACAAAATAAACATCTTCAAGCACAGGAGGATTTTCAGTTTCTAACAGCCAAACAGTAGGCCTGACTCAACTATGTATGATATGAAACCAGCTTAATAATTAAGCCTGGAAGAGGCAAAAACATAGCAGATATTTTTCAGATCAAGAGAGCAGAGAAGTGAGCAGAGGCTCAGATTTGTTCTTCAGATTTAAATCTGGGGCCTGGGCACATTTTACTGCACTGTACCAAGCTGGAGTCAAAAAACCCCTTGTATTAAAACTTCTAATATTACTTAAATTCATTACCTAAAATATTATTGCCTTTCAAGTGCATGTGGCAAAAGCAGTACCTGATCTGCTCAGCGCCCTAATGTACATCAATCTATGAAGTATATGAGTTCTGGCCTCAGAAGAGAGATGTAGCAATGCACAAAGTGAGAAGTCTCTGGATGTATCCATCCCCTTCAGATTATTCCCCAACCTACATGCACACCAGAGTGTGCATAGCTCCCAGTTTTGCACAGAATATGCTTGGCTCTTGTTTCAGCTATTAGGTACATTTAGTAAACAATATGCAGATTAGGATCCCAAATAATTTAATTTTTTTAAGCTTAAATATGGATAATTTTCATTAACAGTAAGGGTTTTTTCCCCCTTCATTAATGAGACATTAGGATTAATGCCTATTATGTACCTATCTGATACAGGATACATGCTAGAAAAATTACATCATACTTGATGGGTCTTCCCACAGCTTTTCCAGAGCACAGTAATGAGTTCTCTGAAAAGAATGTCTAAAAGCATAGCTTAATAAATGGCTTTTTGTTTTTGCTAAGCCTTTCTCTTTCTGTTACTGGAACTAAGCATCTGAAATCTTAATTTTATAGGTGTGTATTCACTAGCACCTAGGTCCAGATTGACTAACAAATTCTGTAATATGAAGTATTTTAGATTTATCCATGAAGATTTTGCAATATATTAATTTTATTCCATTCTCAGGATTAAATAGGTGGGAAACCTGCAAAAAAAAATAAAATTCTACAAACATTTTTTTTTTACACTACAAATTGGATAGTGCATAAGTAATTCTCCCGCAAGATTCTTCATGCAGTATTAGCTGTCCATTATTTAATTTTTTTTTTCCTCGAGAACCTTTACATTTTTTCTCATGTATATAGCAAGGGAAAAAACATGACACTTATTTAAAATACTTTGAAGTTCACTGATGTCAGGAATAAGATTTGACATCAGGGCACACAAACAATTGCAAGGTCTTCTTGCATTTCTTTTATCAATCTTATGTCATCTACAAAAAGTCAATGAAATGAGTTATGTCTGTGACCTTACAAGAACATCTGCAAGTCTGGGCAGAAGGCTTTTAAATATTTGAAGGAATTACCCTGTTTGTATTAATACAATCATATCTTTATTGAAATATAATTATTCTAATTGCATATGATGCCACTATACAACTGTCTCTTTTTCTGTGGTAATTAATTTCCCAAGGTCTCCTCTTCTTCTCTCTCCTCAGCTTGTTTGAACTAAACATGGCTCTCTTGCACTCTTAACATAGAGGCATCTCTGTTCTTGACTGACTCTTCAAGGTGGTGTAGTACTGTATAAACTTATATATAACAATTGTATATGTGCTATGGCCTTTACATTAGAGTCTTCATCTTTACATGGGTGCCTGTGATCTACCACATCACAACCAAATAATGATAACTTAGGTGAAATTATTTTTCATTAGATTCTTGCAAATAAGAACATTTCAAATGGGCTGTTACAATAATAATTGTGCCCTGCCAGTTACTACTTGTGACTAAATTATGACCATTTTTAAGTTTAAGAACAGTGATAGATATAAAAACAGTGAATCAGATATTGTAATATTCTTTTTAATGTGGAGACATTTCATTTTAAGGCCTCAAGAACCTCTCATTTCAAAACTATTTTACATAAATTTGAACACAGATGTAATTAATCATATGTAATTGCACTGAGTTTTCTCATTAGCTATGCAAAACACTTTTGTTGTATTCTGTCCAATCTGTCATTGTAAGACCTGAAATGCCATCAAGCATCTTTCCTTTCTATGTCACAAATTTAGAAAGACAAAATGAGGAGTCAGCACTCATACTTGTGCCTGTGTAGATTTTGCTTTGCCCACAGATATAAAACCATCTAAATTTTCCATTTGATTAATCATTTTAGACTAGCTGGGTTAACCTTTTTCTGTCAAAATGACAGACGCAGAATTTTATCTAAAACTAACACAGATTCAGTCATAGCATAATGCTGAGAAGTACTGAGGAAAAGTTACTACAAACATGATGAAACTCTCTGCTTGCAAGAATCACCTCCTACAGTAAAAAGGAATTAATAAGGAAACATGATACATTTTAAGAAATGCCTAGTGGCAGGGTTCTTTATATCTCTTTTGTCTCCTTGGTTAGTTTTCCTCAAAAAATGATACTTTTGCTCCATAACTATTGGTGAATAGTTACTCAGAGAGGAGCAAATTCAGTCATTATAACTAGTGCTTAATTACCTGGTTTTGACTTTGACAGCATTTCACACCACATTTCCAGAGACTAAGCAATTCTTTATGTAAATGAATACAAGGATGGAAGAAGCTGGGGTCTCAGCAAGCACTGAAGTTAGGTAAGAATGTGCCTGAGGTCTCAAACCTCCCAAGAATCACTCATTTGGTGGTAGGGAAGAACACCTTCATGGTGTAAAGGCAGTAAATTCATACTGTTTCACTTTTTTTTCTTCTGAAATATGTTTAAGGATGGTGAGAGACTCCACAGCTTTTTCAAGCACTCTAACTCCACAAATCTCCAACTGGAAGATGACATTTATGTGCCATACATACGTAAGTATCTATGGCACTACACCTATAGCCTGCAGAATTTACAGTGTCTAAAGTTTTAGGCTTTGTGCCAGGGCCTTGTCCGTGTCTGAGTTAGAGCAGAACTGAGTCTGTTCAGTGGTTTTACTTTTCAGCTCAGTGTCTTCTACTTTCTGCACTTTCTGCAGTTAACAGCATGTTTCTGCAGTTAACAGCATGTTTCTGCAGACAGTGTCTGCTTCTAGCAGTGATAAAGTTCAACATTTATAGTTAGTACCAAGGACTGGTGTGCAAACCAAGGCCACTGCTGGATCTTGTGTGCCACATGGGGGGTGCAGAAAGTAGAAGGTTGCACCTGTGGGGGGGGAGTGGACAGGACAGGTGACCCTAAACTGACCAGCGAGGGCTTCCATCCCATGTACGTCATATTCGGTATAAAGCTGAGGGATCACGAGGGTCGAGTGCTCTTCTTCATTGGCTGGGATCCGAGAAAGACTCTGTCCATTCTGACTTTGATCCCACTCTGTGTGTTCTTGAATCCACTTCCAGAATCCAGCTCCTGAATCTGTTCCCATCTGCCGCTGAGTCCAGTCTGGGACTTCTCCTGTACCTGCTCCATAGCGTTTGTGGTGATGGTGATGTAATTGCCATCAAGGGAGTTTGGGTTCAATACTGGTCTTGCATATATTTGTATATATTCCAATTTATTATTTTCATTAAAGCTCTTCTGTCTTTCTTGTCTAATCCACATCTCTGTCCCTTATTCCCTTTCTCTTCCCCTTTGGGGAGGGAGAGGGTACAACAGACAGTGTCTGTTGTAGGTCTAGTAGGCTGCCCTAACCCTAAGTCTCGACAGGCCTGAATGGCAAATGAATGAGATGCTCCCTGATGCCCCTTCTCACCGTTCTGTTGAGGCAACATCTGAGAGTCGATGGAGTGAATATCTGAGAACAGACATGAGGAAATGGCTCATTAAATCAGCAAGTCTGAAAACAGTGACACCTACCCCCACTCTTGAACTAGTCGATAGTCATTGCTATCTTGAGGATTAACTGCTGCTGAGTCTTGCCATGATAGGAAATATGATACAGTAAGGCACTGTGTTCCCATCAAGGAATCATACAGAGAAGAAAAGAACTGAGTTTTCTGTGGTGAATGCAATTCAGATTCAGATTTGTTACCAGAGGGAAGAGAGAGTTGGCCCTTGACTCTCTACTGTGTAGTGGTCTTTACCATACAGCACTTAGCTACCAAAGTTTGGCCACACCAAACCAAACAAGTTGGACCTTGCAAAAACTTTTAACAAGGTATTTAAATCCTGGAGCATTCAAGAAGCTATGCCTGTCAGTCAATGTTAATTTTGATATCAACACGGTTATATATAATTTATTATTTGGGCCTTAGTGTTAGGACTTAATCTATAATTAATTGTCTCATTAAGGATTCACTACTAACAGAGGGACATTTCAGTGTCCCTGGATATTCTTAGTCACCATAATAATGATCTTATTAAGGAAACAAGTTTAAAAGTATAACAGACAGAAGATGTGTATTGATCATATTATTGTAGCATTTTTAATATTGTGACACTTTATCTGCAAAAATAATTATTGGATAATACTTTCTTTTCCAGATTTCAGTACAGAAAGCATATCAGTTTTACCAATGGAAAAAAAAATAATAAAAAGATCAATTTGGGATTTACATTTTAATTTTCTCCTTGAAGGAAAAGCTCAGACATGGTTCAGTTACTGAAAAATTCTTAATGAAAATTAAACCAACAGAGTTACACTAGCTGTTTGGTTTTAATGTAAGGGATAAACTGAGACAGCAGTGTATTTAAACATATGACCCATTGGTTATAAAAAACAGTGACTGAAGAACGTGAAACTATTAACTGTCTGATTTTAAAAGCTACTGCACTAGCATCAGATTGATGGCTCTTAGTGTAAGAAATGGAGTGAAAAGGAAGGTCACTGAAAAAATGGAAATAAATTATAAACTCAAACATGATATTTTACATGGAGGCTTCCTGACTAGTGTTTTTCTGATGTCTATTCTATAATCTATGTACTTGTCTGTAACTCACATTTAATGAAAATGAGATTGAGTGCAAAAGATAAAAATTCTGAGAATTAGAAAGTGGACAGCTTAAAAATTGAAGTCTTTTATGTGAAAAATCCACAAAATTGAGAAACATGGGCCAACATTTATTTCCAAAATTAAATTTTCTGATTTGGAGGGGGGAGAAGGTGTTTGGAGTTTTTTGGTGTTTGTTGTATTTTTGCTTAGTAGAATCTTACCTAATAAATCTAGTAGGGTTATCAGAAGAAAAACCTTTGCTTAGCATAAGTAAATCGATACATATGTAACCTATCATAATTGTGACATCACCAGAGCTTAGACCTACACATTTCTCAAAGTAGCTTAAGCATTTTGCCATTTTTTTTCTAAAAAACATGACTTGAAACCAAAGCCAAAGTTAATCACAATTCTAAGTAATAGATGTTACAACACGCAAAAATTAGTGACCATGCTGTAACTTTTGCAGTAGAATGCCCAGAGGCAAAGAGGAAGAAGATTCCTAGCTGAGTGAAGAATGTTGAACATACTAACATTAAAAATTATTTACTTTACCACAGTAACAATTTATAAATCTTGAAAAATTAAGGATTGAATTTATGCAGCATAAGAGAAGAAAAACCATAGGGAATTGCATTCGAGTACAGTAAGTAAAAATGAAGCTAACATAGGTGCAACTGTTTGCAAAGTAAGGATAACTAAATAAAAATAAAAGGTACACGTGTCTTTCATAATAACAAATAGCCACTTTGACACTCAATCTTGTAATACTTTTAATCAGTATGTACAATTACATTGTATTCCTTCCTGCAGCAATGTGAAAATACTCTACAAAGCTGAAAGAGACATCAAGGTATTTTAGTTCATTCAGTTTCATTGTCCAGACCTGGAACTCACCCTGTTCTCCAACAAACCCCTTTTTAAAAAAGAACAATTAAGAAAGGAAGGTGAGTACTTACCACAGTGACGTTGAAAGCATAAAGAAGATCAAAAGGAAGTGCAGCAATTAAATCAATGATAAACCAGGTAGTCACGTAGTGGATACAAATGGATCTTGCTTCAAATATAACTTGGCCAGACTTGCTGACATATGTTGTTCGGAAATTTAAAATAATATCTGCTTGACAAAAAATGAACAGAATTAGAGACAGAGATTTCTTGATTCCTGGGGATAGCACCAGGAACCCACCATAACACTAATTCTTTTTCTTATGCATGTCAAAAAACAGAGGAAGAATCTAATACAGAAACAAATGAAATGCAGTGGTAAGAGATTCACATACACAGAGTTAAAACAATTAATGCACAAATTTGTTATTTGTAAGAAGTAAAAACATTTTAAACTCAACGATTTCAAAGAAACTTTGCTTTATAAAGAAACTCACTCACATAGCTCTTTAAACAGTACCAAATATTGGCATTCTTCTTAACAAATAATAAGGGTATGATTGCTGTGCATAAATTTTTTTATGTTTCTTTTGAGATAAAAAACCCCATTAATTACCTTATTTAAAAGGTGTAATTGAAACTTTCTTTTAGTGATCTGTCCAGCACAGAGAACAAATGCCATCCTCAAAGATTCATTTATCAACAGAAAAGTGCTGAACTCACTTCAAAAAAAGGGATTTTGGACTATGGTGGAGATCACAAAAGTGATATGAATTGCTTGGTGGCTTGTGCATTTTGTATGCTCCTATCTAACATTCCAGGATAAGTGTCTTTCAATATGAAATATACTTTTGACATGTCTTGCCAAAATACATTAACACTCAAACAAAAGCTCAGGTCCTGACAACAGTCTCAATTATTTTCATGTCCTACAAGACAAAGACTATAATCTGTCCTCAAGCTATGCACCCAGTTTCTACTAACATTAGTGAGAACTGCTTGTATAACTTTTACAATGTCAGAAAAAAGTGGAGTCAATCATCAAGGCTGGTATTTATGGCAAGATAATTATCCTGCCGTCTTGCAAATTGTAATGTCTCATGTCGATGACCAACTCATAAAAGAGAAAGAAGTGATTGTTAGGAAGTTAGGAAGACATTCAGAGTGAGACTGACTCTTTTCTCAACAAAAACTAACAACTACAGGGTGATGGTCTCGGCAGCCTGAAAGCCAGTGAACTTACTTTAATAGCCAAATTAGGAAAAGCAGCTTTCTAGATGCTAGTCCATTGCATAACAGACTGGTTAGCTGTGTTATTTGTAACCTAGCTAGCCTATTAATGCTACAAGGAGGAAACCGTGTTCTCTGTATCCTCTGCCTCTGTCTATGGCAGCAGTGGAAGCTTTGACTCCTTTTGCCTGCTAGATGATGCACAAGATACACCTTCAGCTGCTGCTTCTACACACTGCTCCTGTAGGGAAGTGCCAACAGCAGCTCCTGGGGGCTGACTCCACACCATATACAGCATGAAGTGTGCAGATGTTTGGGAAATGTTTGCTGCCCAAACAGATATTCCTTGCAACCTCTGGGGAAGGGAAGGTAGAAATGCCAAATGGTAACACCTACAAGTGAAATTCAGCCTCTTGACCACCAGCAGGGTGAAGGTCTAGGAAGATTTGCCTCGCAAATGAAAAAATGCACAGAATATAAGTATTTCATAGTTTCAATCTATTCAAGGGATATGTTTTCTCTTTGATGCAGATGTTTCCTTTCCTCACAGCTAGTTTCTTGTGCGCTATGAAATCTGCTCCGATTCAACACATTCCTGGAAAAAAAAGCAAGCTATGAAGTCCTGAAAATTAAGCATGTCTTAATTTTTGTCTCTTCATAATTAAAATATAAAGAACACTAACAGTACTCGTATTGTAACTTGGTTTTAAGGCAAATCAGGTTAGAACTAAAAAGTGGGTAGTAGTAGGATTACTAGTACAAATAGTAGGTTCCTCTACTCCTGGTTTTGTATGCAGTTTCTGGGTCCTGAGAATTTTTCTTCCTGCTATACACACAAGAGAATGAATGCCTACTTTCTAATATACTTTTTCTCCCGCATTTTTCATCAGTGTATGAGTAATGTCTACTAAGGCCAGCATGTATGAACAGACTCCCCTCAGAGAGCAAAACTGAAGGATAGATTTTCCACAATATGATATAAAAGACATTACTACAACTAGAGACATAAAACCGGTAGTGTCACATTTGCAAGCCTTTGTACAAGCTAGAGAGAAAAATGCAAAAATTAAAATCGAAATACTTTTTTTACCTCCATGTTTTATTTGAAAATCAAGAAATTGAAAATCAAAACTTTATGCTTATATAGAACATATACACTAAAAATGGAGTAAGCAAGCATTTATGTAGCTCTCCTTAAATAAGCCAGATATTACTAGGTCCTGATTTTTCCCATTTATTGAGGACATTGTTTTTTACCTTTCCCCATGATTTATCTCTCTTTTATTGTAGATTTAGTTTGTGGTTTTGTGTGTGGTTTTTGTTTGTTTGTTTGGGGTTTTTTTTGTGTGTGGGTTTTTTGTTTGGTTTTTTTTTAAATTTGTTTGGTTTGGTTTTTTGTTGTTGTTTTTGTTTTAGTTTGCTTTGGGTTTTTTTCTGTGCTTTTACTTCTGAATTAAGAAGGCTTTGGAAAGGACATTTTTCAACAGTGTTGTTAGTATAATGAGGATAGCCAACACATAGATGTATGGTAAAAGAGAGCACTGTAAAGCAGAGAAAAAGTATCTGATCAGGTTCATCTTAACTGAGTAAATCAACTTGATATAAAACAATCTGACATGTTATAAAAGCTCAATGGAAAATGCTGCCTTATTGAGAAGGCCTGAATTGCCACTAGTCTATATTAAAGCAATTTTTCATTTCCAGAATTTTTTAAAGAATCTTTTCATACTAAAAGAACACTAAAAATGGAAATTGTTTGACTCCTACTATTCCAGGATAGCATTGGAGAGTGTTACCTACAGGACTCAATGTCTATGTTTGGACTAAGCTGATCCACTATTTTATAACAACTTTTTTCATGCCTTATGAACATAGATACTCAAATAGAGCAGTCACACAATCCATGTGTAAATTACTGTTGAAATCCTACAACAGAGTTCACATCACTCTTCTTGTAAAGGAGTTTGAAAATTAAATCCATCCACCTTTCTAACTTCATCCAGTTGCTTACACTTAATTTTAAATATAACGGAGTAACTGACACTCAGACAAATTACCAACTCTTATCCAGGTTTGAGCGGGAGATCTGTTGCAGTCACTCATTCATGCGAGCATTTCCATCTTAGGAACAACAATATCAAACATTCTTTCCTTTAGGGTACTTGTAGAGATGCTTTCATCCATGCTTGCTGTGTTGTGCTACTGGCACCTTGTGATGATGAGAGCTATGAAGAATTTGAGCTAAAGATCTCTACATTTCTGGGGCACAAGCTGTAAGAATGTTTGCCTAAAGCATTGCCAAATATCAATATAATGTTTTACAAAAGCATCAACTTTACTATCTCATTTAAGTCTACTCATATTTGCAGTGAGATACCCATTTTATGAATGTATATTGTTAGACAGTGCTCTGAACCTCAAAAGGATTTGATGAAATTTACAACTGGTATAAACCAACCATCTTTCATTATATACACTTGACTTTCTTTCCTCTTAAGCAAAAAATCCCAACCAGGCTTCAAAGTTTCATCATTTAAGAATTTTTCTTAGTTTTTGTAATGTAAGCAGGGAATGATTTCTATGAGAGATCATCTACTATAAAATATTAATTAGACCTTCATTTAACATGTCGTATGACAAATGCACATTTAATCAATTTCATTGACATATGCATATTTCTCATATTCCTCTTCTTAAAGAAAGGATAATTCCATTGCATATTTTTGCAATTTTATAACATACAAATGTTCATAGATCCAGTTCCACATTTTGGTATTTTGTGTAGTATTTCAAGTTCTTCAATGTGGATACCAGGAATGATTTTTCAGCTGTATTTCAGACTGACTTTGACTTTTATGGCTGTTCTACTTTGCCAGTGAAACAGGAACAAACAATGAATATAGGCTTTTTTTGCAAGGACAACTTACGGCTGTACAAAGGAAGAGGTAGTTACTGAAAAATATCATCAATTCATATTATGTAGGATGCTAAACACAGTATCATAGGTGCCTTCAGGTTCAGATATATCCTTGTTGTTCTATAAGTTTAGTTATAAAAGTTCCTAACAGTTTCTAAACAACAATAACTACCTAACATGGCATTAGAGGTTCTGTGGCAATTTGGGATAAATAGGTGTTGCAATCTATTTTAATGGCAGGAAAAATAGTTATTTTTGACTAAAAATCAATTACTGTTTTGATCTGGAAAACATGATCTTTTCATATATTTACACTGTGAAAATATATCATCTAAGATGTGCATTTGGAAGTGTAAAAGAAACTTTTCTGAAGACCCCAAATGCCTCATCAGTGTATGTATTGATAGTATAGTGAAGCCTTGACACTGTTTCCCACAACATTCTCCTGAAGAAACTGGCTGCTCATGGCTTGGGTGGGCATACACTTCGCTGGATAAAAAACTGTCTGGATGGCCAGGCCCAAAGAATTGTGGTAAATAGACTATTGGTGGCTGGTCACAAGTGGTGTGTCTGATATGACTCAGTATCGGGGACTGTTCTCTTTAACATCTTTATCAATGATCTGGATGAGGGGACTGAGGGCACCCTCAGGAAGTTTGCAGAGGACACCAAGTTAGGCAGGTGTGTTGATCTGCTTGAAGGTATGGTGACTCTACGGAGGGACTTGGTCAGGTTGTACGGATAGGCTGATAGTATGAGGTCCAACAAGGAAAATGCCAGGTCCTACGTTTGGATCACAACAACCCCTTGCAATGCTACAGGCTTGAGGAGAAATGGCTGGAAAGCTGCCCATCAGAAAAGGACCTGGGGGTGTTGGTCAAAAGCCAACAGAATATGAATCAGCAGTGTGCCCAGCGTGGTCAAGAAGGCAAACAGCACCCTGGCTTGTATTAGTAATAGTGTGGCCAGCAGGACTAGGGAAGTGATTGTACTTCTCAGCACTGGTGAGTCTGCACCTTCAATACTGGGTTCAGTTTTGGGCCCCTCACTACAAGAGGGACACTGAGACAGTGGAGTGTCCAAAGAAGGGCAACTGAGGGGTGAGGGGTCTACAGCACAAGTCTTATGAAGAGCAGCTGAGGGAATTGGGGTTGTTTAGCCTGGAGAAAAGGAGGCTGAGGGGAGACCTTATCACTTTCTACAACTACCTGAAAGGAGGTTATAGTGAGGTAGATGTTGGTCTTTTCTCCCATGGAACAAGCAATAGGAGAAAAGATTCAAGTTGGTCTGAGGAAGTTTAGATTAGATATTAGAAAAAGCTTCTTCACAGAAAGGGTTGTAAAGCCTTGGAAGAGGCTGCTCAGAAGGTATTTAAACATGTGTAGATGTGGCACTGAGGGACATGGTTTAGTGGTGATCTAGCAGTACTGGGTTAATGGTTGGACTTGAAGATCTTAAAGGTCTTTTCCAACCAAACTAATTCTGAGATTCTATTCTTGAAACAAATTTTAAGCATGTATTAACATCCAGGGCATTAATGAAAACAATAAGCCTTCCTAGTTAAAAAAAATCCAAACAAACCAACCAAAAAAGAAACCCAAAACCCCACAAAATTTTAAGATAAAACCCCATAAAATGCAACTGAAATGCAGAAAAGATCAGTGACTATCAGAATTAAAAGTTTGAAATTAAGAACAAAATGTAATTAAGTTTAAATGACTAACAAAACTGAAATGTGTATAGAACATTATGGTCTACTTGTCTCTTATTTGCTAAAAAGAAGAAAACAAACCTCTGGTTTTAGAATGAAGTAAAAAGTTTTATCACTAGTGTTGTAGATGGTACAGAAGCTATCATATAACAAAAAAAGGCATTAGGCATTTCAAGGAGATTTTTGAAGACAAATTTCCACCTAATATTCTAAATGGATCTTGCTGAGAGTCAGCTTCAGAATCACCAGTGTTAATTTCAAATAAAATCTCAGCAAATAAGAGAAATGCCAAGGAAATGGATTTTACCATGATAAATTTAATAATGGATGGGTGTGTGTGTGTGTGTGTGTGTAACTAAAACTGATAATCCAGAAAACACTAAATACAACTTATTGATACAATTATCAAACTAGCTGATTGCTGCAGAATACTTAGATGTGTTCAAGTTATTTCATCCTGTATCACTGTAATTTGAAATTTGCATTAACCAGAATATGAGACACATAAAAGTCAAACCTGTCTTTCTGCTCTGTTTCAAAATGTTTTTACTATGAGTTTGTTTATAAACAAAACTGTTGCTAGAGGATTCATCTTGGCTGATTAAGTTCACAATGATACAGTAGTTTTTAGCAAAGAAGACAGATGACAGTGGCTGATCCAAATTCAAACATAAAATGGGTTAAATATCTCCATACATGAGGCAAAACACTTCTAAGACCCAAGGAGGACAAAAATATCTGTGGAAGGGGAGATTCTGCCTTCAAAAACGATGATATAAAAAAAGATTTCTAATAGCTAGGAGTGTCATTATGGGCTTAATACTAAGCTGTGGCAAACCCAAGAATATCACCTGTGAATAGAACAGAAGTTTATGCATTTGATAAAACAACTATGGCCATACAACTCTACCACCTGTACCTCAAGACAAATGAAAAGACAGATAAGAATTACAAAAGACTACCTGGACTTTGCTTTACATGATATTATAAATTCAACTTTCTAGGTTTACTCAGCTCCAGAATACTAACACAAGAACTGACTTTTACTTGTTTTCATCCGTTCACAGGCTACTTAGGCAAAACAGGCTACACTAGACAGACATTGACTTTAGGCAAACTCATTTTGGAAATCAAATGTGGCTTAGCAAATGAAGTGATGAACTGACATCATTTGAATTCACATTAAACACTTACATCGTATAACAGGGTGTCATACTAAACATATCTAAGTAATCTTCAAGCACGTAACACTTATATAAGTGGACTCATTTAATATATACATGAGGTGAATCACAGAATCATAGAATGGTAGGCATTGAAAGGGACCTCTGGAGATCGAGTCCAACCTCCCTGCCAACGCAGAAGAATGAATATATATATTTTTGTGTTAGAGAGATGAAAGGCAGGTTTGACTGTCATAATCATCCTTTGCAGCATTGAGTTACACTGTTTTCCCCTTCATTTCATAGATTTAGGGGAAAAAAAAAAGATTGATTTGCATTTTTCCTTGTCTTTAAGCCTGTTAGCCATTATATGTAAGAAACCAGGAAGCAATTCCACCCCCCCCACCCCCCCCCCGACACACTACTTAGGGCAAAGAGAAAAGGTAGAGAGAGACTCAGCCAAGAGAGAGAATCATATTGGGTTATGCCTTTGAGGTATCAGAAAAATTTCTTTAGGATGCATATTGATCAAATGTCTAGTTCTAATGCCAGATCTGGATTTGGTGAATTATTTCACAAGTTTCACTGTGGCTTGAAGCTTGACAGTCTGCTACGATCATTTGCCATGTACTAGTTAACCTGTACACTGTTAGTAGTGGATCTATGGTATATGACAGGCTGATCTCTGCCATTCTCTCCCTTTTAGCCCTTAGAGTTGATTCTCCTAAATTAATGAAATCTTTGGGGGAGTTCTCTTTGCTTTTACACAGTGTTGATCCTTCAAATTTTTCAAGGTTTATTGCAAAGCCTTAACACAAAGTGACCTAGACACATATATCTGGTTCCATGGACTGAGGTCTTGAAGGTTATAATTGGTTCATGCTTTAAGAACTACTGTTTTCATTCAACAAGATCCTCAGGCTGATCAGAACATATAACTGGAGATATAAAAATTTTAGATTAGGTCACTGAGTAGTCTCAGCTGACTCTTTACTTCTAAAGCTATAAAAATGTTGGGAATTTTCAACACTACAATTAAGATGTGAAATTAGCATGATTTTATAATGAACAAGGGGGTCAGTTCAGCTCCACAGGTGCTTAGTAGAGTTAGTTGGTTACTATTCATGTTTACAGATTAGTACAGTAGCACCAGCCACATACATAACTACTTCATGCAGATATGCTTGATACAGGTAAGGAAGAAAGATAGGGATGTTTACATTACAAGTATTTTGAACTTCTCATTCTTATTTTTCTCAGAAAACTCCAGTGTGCAGTTATCAAAGTTGGAAAAAAGATTTGCTCACTTATTGTACATTAGCATTTGTGAAACAACTGAAGTGTTAACAGAAAATTAAATCAATGCTTGCTTTAGATTCCCCTAAGCCATCCAGTACACCAAAGGCTTATCAAGGTTTATATAGAATTCACTGTTCAAGATTGAAGAGATTAGCAATTTTTTCTACACAGCACCCCTTTCTGCCTTATCAAAGCAATTTAGGATAACAGTCCCAGAAAACATTTTTTATATCTATATATAAAATTGAATAGGAAATCATAGAATCTTACAATCAAAGACTCATTAAGGTTGGAAAAGACCTCTAAGATCATCAAGTCTAACCATAAACCCAACACTATCATGACCACTAAACCATGTCCTGAAGTGCCATGTCTACACATATTTTGAACACTACCAGGGGTGCTGACTCTACCACCTCCCTAGGCAGAATAGTAAGTGCATCTTTTTGTATCCAGCTCATTAGATACAAATCCAGAGAGAGGTAGGTGAGTGTGATCCATCTTTTAGTTCTTGACAGCTTTGAGCTATACTTGGGTGTAAAGTTTCTTCATCTGATCAACCTGATTTACAGCTTAACTGCTGTGCTAAAGTACATACTGAGAAAGCTGTAAAGGAAAAAACCCCAACAAAACAGAACTCCTGAGGCAAGAAACTTTTAAAAGCACAACAATTCTTTAACACAAATTTAAAAATGACCATTTCTCCTGAGACATTTTATTAGTTTTAGTAATTACATGTTCCACGGTCTTTTGGGGATTACTGTTTAAAAAGCAGAAGATTGACTGTTTTTTCTTTTTTAAAATGAATGTTTTCTTGTCATTAACACTTTGAGCAACTAGTCTGATAAACAAATTGAGGCAAAAAAGGGTAGTCAAACTTCAAAAAGCTGTACAATAATCTGTTCTGAAAGTACCCATGGATTATTTTGTATGTTAGAAACTGTTTGTGGATATTACTGTGCACTAACTTCTGCCTACCAATGACACTAACTTATCAAAGAACAATTTGAAATTCAACAAAAGCATCAATATTGTAAAGCTTTGATATTCCAGACAACTACACAGCATCAAAACCAACAGTTTTCTTTAGAGCTGAATTTGTGTTCCAAATGCCCTGAGATAAGGTGGGCTTTAACCTTTTCCTACAGAATGAAGGGCAACAATTTTACAAATTACAGTTGTAAATCAGTCAACCTTTAATCTCTGAGCTGACTGTTAACATATACATGAACTGACTTCAATATCTTTGGACAATTAGGGGGTCAAAATTTTCTGCAAGAAGAGGTATGTTTGAATATCTTTAAGCATACTCTAACAACAAACTTAGATTGTGCAAGCTTCACAGTTAAAGCTGTGTTTGATATAATTGTTTCAGACTGGGACAAGAACTACAATCTCTTTTCTGTTTCAGCAGCTCTCATAACACAAATAATGAACAAATCATTAATTAGAAGAATTATTACTACAGGAAAAAAAAAATCTAAATTTACCTCACTGTGAAATTTTTCCACATAAATTGGAAAAACATCATTTTAAATGATCTTGCAAGCTACATTGATCATACCATGTGCTAAGGGAAGCAGAATAAGAGATGTAAATAATACCTCTGACATGAGCAATGCCATTAAAAGGTTGCCTAAACCTAAAGCAGGAGTTACAGCAGAAAATATCAAACTGGTTGACTCACTATATTCTGTGCTGAAACATAACACACAAATCTAAAATATCGTCTTTATATTTGATGTAGAGAGGAAGAAAAGGGTGAAGCCTCTTTATTTTTGTCTTCATTAGGAAAAAAAGCTAGGTTCTTATTTCAAGTTAATAATTCAATTTCAGTTAAAATTAAACACCAAAAAGCCCGTTCAAGTGAATTAAAAGTTCAAGATAAAGTCTAGAATATCCTACTGACTTGAAGAAAGGACTGTAAGTCATGCATAGACTACAAAATGCCTTTTTTTTTTTCCCACAGATTTTTACTGTGGTTTAGCATAGCTACACCTGTTTTGTTGACAAACACACGTGCATTTTAACCCAGCTCTGACCTGTGTCACAGACTTGCACTCCTTCCCCATTTCCTGCTATGCAGTTGAGCCTGGGAGCTTAACAGAAGTGAAGTGCATCAGCCTGCAAAGCAGCAAGTAATTTTGTTGCTGTCAAATGCAAAGCTGAACTTGACCTGGAAGCACTCAACAGGAAGAACCTAAGGTCTCCAATTTCAGCAGGCTTGGAACAAGCAATCATATCACCCATGCATCCCCCCAGATCACCTTCAAAGATTTAAACAGTTTGTTTGGTTTGGGGTTTTGGTTTGTTTTTTTTTTTTTTCAGTTATTTCAGCTCTAATTTCCACACCTAGGTCAGGCAAAAAAATTTCATATTAAGAAAAATTCAATGGCAAATAAATGGACAATCACCCTCAGAAAGACTGCTTTGCCTAGTCTCCTTAGGCAAATCTCTTACTTCTCTATCCCCTCACCTTCTCTTTTGCACACTTACTACTTCCACCTTATGTCCTCTAGCATTGCTCCACTGTTGTGTCCAAACACGAGCTTATGCTCTGCATGCTCATCTGACCACATGCACCTGTTGATGCAATTCCTTCCTGCTCTTCCAGTCCAGCTCCTTCTCTCTAGCCTGCCAACTGATCACCTTCCCCTACCAATCTCTCAAGGCAAACCAGAAACCCTGTTTGTCACAGTTTAGGGTCAGGGCAGCCCCTTAGACCTATAAGGGACACTCTCTGTTAATCCCCCTCCCTCCCCAGAAGGGAAGAGGAAGGGAATAAGGGATAGAAACTTAGTGATTAGAAAAGAAGACTAGAACAGCTTTAAAATTAATTTCATAATAAAAATGGAACATATACAAATACATACAAAACCAGTATCGAACCCAACGCCTCTGATGGCAATTCCATCACCGTCACCACTGATGCTGTGGAGCAGACTGGGCTCCGCAGCAGATGGGAACTCTGTTCAGGAGCTGGATTCTGGTACTGGATTGGAGGCAGAACAGACAGAGTCCTCCTTGGGTGCTCCGAGGAAGGAACAGGAAGAGGACCTGAGCCAAGCCAAGCAGAGCTGGCAAAGCAAGCCAAGAGGGGAGAAGACTCAAAGACCCTTCGAATCCCTCAGCTTTATGCCGAATATGACATATATGAGATGCAATCCCTTGTTGGTCAGTTTGGGGTCACCTATCCTGTCTGCTCCTCCCTGTAGGTGCAGCCTTTCACTTTCTGCACCCTCCAGTGTGGTACACAAGATCCATCAGTGGTCTTGCTCTGCACACCAACCCTTGGTAGTAACTCTAAACATGGGGTGTTATCACTGCTAGAAGCAGACACTGTCTGTGAGAAC
>WTSP01025428.1:41204-51755 GCA_025331215.1 Actenoides lindsayi | reverse complement strand
GAAAGAAAGAAAGAAAGAAAGAAAGAAAGAAAGAAAGAAAGAAAGAAAGAAAGAAAGAAAGAAAGAAAGAAAGAATCAAGATGTAAAATTTTTTCCACTGGCCATCTGAAAGTCTTTACCCATAAATAGGATTATTTTACCAGAAGCAGTTGATTTTCCTGTGCCAATTTTTTTTTTCTTTCTTTCTTTAGGCTTGATTTTTAAAAAATAAATCCTTCTGGGATTAGACATATGCTATATCAGAATAACAATTTAGGATTAGTCAGATGATTCAATAACTGCCTATGGCACACTTTTAGGTTGCAGCAAATGCTGAGTAATATAACTCGGTTTACCTCTCTTTTACTATGAACTAAATGAAATTGTAAAATGCAGCTCCTTTGGGGCAAGTAGTATACACACAAGCAGTAACCAGGGGATTGGGTGATACATGATTTTTTATTAGACTACAGTAATTCCATCCTGTGCTTGAGACTTAGATGATTTGGGTGTCAGAGCAGTTTCCCATGCCACTTCCCTCTCCTAGATGGTACAACTGGCCCTTACTTAATTTTTTTATTTTTTTTTTTAGTTTTTCATCTTCTTTTATGTGATTTTTACATTGATTGTCTTTAGCTAGCAATACTTTCCCCAAAGTCCAAAATCTTTGATCTATATGGTTATTTGACCAAATGTTATTTAATTATATATGGATAATGGTATTAGAATCTGGCCAGAGAGCTTTCAGGAGAGATTCCAGGAATATTAGTCTTATGTTGCATGAAGATTAATTTAGCTATCCCTATATAAACTCTTATTTTTTCTATTCTACTGCTGCTATAACTCTAGATATTCCTAGTAAATCTCCTACAAACAATTTATTCAAATGGAAGTGTGAATTTTCAACTTAGTACATCCCCTCAAAATGTCTGTTATCACAATTAGCTTGATAATTTTCTTTTAGATGATGACATGATAGGGTGATGAAGATGATACTGGTTTTATATAGGAAAGAAATGCATAATTTACACTTGTTGCTTAGAAATCTGGGCTA
Organism: Actenoides lindsayi; assembly: GCA_025331215.1. NCBI lineage: Eukaryota > Metazoa > Chordata > Aves > Coraciiformes > Alcedinidae > Actenoides > Actenoides lindsayi. The sequence goes on along the minus strand of WTSP01025428.1, from coordinate 50,722 downwards.
TTATGAAGTAAAATAAAGTTTTACAGGAAAAAAACAACAGAGATTAAGTAATAAAAACCCTGCATGTAGGAGGTTTATATAATAAATATATAATATGTAATAAAATATATAATACATAAAAAATAATGCATAACAAAACGGTAAGTCTTCATAACAACCTGTTGCAGCTGCTAAAGGAAACAATTTTTTTTTCTTTTTTTTTTTTATGAAAATATAACAAATGGTGAACAGTTACTAAGTAATAACCACTATAAACCATAGAAAATTTGACATGAAAATCTAGACCTGTTTGGGAAAGAGAAAGAAATCTCTGGTAGCCAGGATGAAGGAATATTACAGTTTTAGCTATAGAAGGAAAGAAATGCTAATCTGCAATTTTAGTTCCTTTGTACCCATTATGAAAGAAGCTATTAGTAAGCTTAGAGAAAAAACACATGTATTCAATAAATACTACTTATCTAATTTTGGAACAACATGGTTGTGTCAGATCAGATTCTAAGTTACAATCCAGGGTACACTAACTAACAATCAGCAGGTAGTAACATTTTAAACCAGTAGCACAAAACACCTAATATGATGTCACTTCTGCAGGTTGATGAAAAGAATACAAAGAAGATATATGTAATTTACAAGCCATAGATAAGTAGACTTGTGGATTTTCCTTTTTCTGAGCTATCTGAAGAAGAGCTGATATCCTTCAGAAAATCATGCTTTATCCAAATGCAGTTTATTGGAATTAATATTGATAACTAGATAGTCAAAATTTGTCTTTCTTATCAGAATCTTTAGGAACTTAAAGGTCATATAAAGCTATATATAAACTGAAATCTCAGTTGTATTGCATTGACATAGGTAACAGTGAGAAGGAAGAAGCCAGCCCAAATCTTATACTGCTAGAAATTAAAGAAATGAAGTATCCTAAGATATGAAATGTAGGTCCCAAAGGACTTGAAATCTAAAAAAAATATCAAAAGCCACCATTGTACCAGAAGGATGGTATTTTATTAAATAGAAAAATTTCTTCTCTTCCACAGCTTAAACAAGGAAAAAAAAATCTTATTGAATTGCATGATCATTAAAGAAAACTACGTAAAAGGATTAGGATGAGTCCTTAAGAAACAGTACTCTTAAAATGGTAAAATTTAGCTATCAAGTGTACTCTCCCTCGCATTTTTCTTTGGGTACTCTAGCCATTAGCACTCCAGAATATTGTGGAAACAACCCTGTTTGGTTTTGTGGGTAGTCACAGAAGTTGGGAGCCTCACTTCAGAGACACATTGTGCCTCCATTTAAAGAAGCTCTTTTTCAGATGCCTTGTGGCTTTAGCTGGAGTGCTAGCATTCGGATGAAGAACTGAAACACTGTTTGAAGCTACAAATTCCTAATATGACATATCTCTGAAAAAAAGCTTCTGCTAATGAATATAAATCACAGGCTTTGTTCTGTTAAAATCACCACTGAAAACACTAAGCTGTTTTACCAGCCAAATTTCTCCAGTGAAATTAGTTTATTTATGGCTGGGCACTAAGATGCTTGTCACTGAAGAGTACATGAGGAGTGGCACGGTCTCTGTTCTAAGTCCATGCTATGATGTATGTTCTCAGTCTAGCTCCATTACAGTTTAACAAATCAACAACATTTTTAGTGATTTTAATGGAGCAAGATCTGTTCTCAGGTTTGATGGATCATAGCAGAACTAGTTCCCAAAATCCATCTGTATGTAACTGATGGACAGATTTGCTCTTCCTTAGTATTTGTTCTTATCGTGGAAGGTAACGGGATATTGAAGTGATACCCAAGTGGAAATGCTGTTTTAATTGGGTAAATTGTCCATTAATATAACAAGCTGAAATCTGAAGACATTAGTGGTTTGAATGGCTGTTGTGGTAACAACAGTCACTCCCTCTAGGAGTATAGTGTGGTCAGCATTAATACACTAGCAGGACATGCGCTACCAAACACTGTACTTCGGCTTCTGTAACCATTTCTGTAGGCATGCTGGGATACACAGAATGATCAGTGCACCAATGCTAAAACAGGGGTTTTAATTGCAACTCTTTATCAAGCTGAGAGCCCACAAATTCAAATCTCAATACCATGAAACAGAGCAAAAGGCCACAAACTTAAAAAACAAGTAGTCACATTCCTTTATCTGATTCCTTGATTTTCAGACTTTTGGCTTAAAGGTTCACTTTTTCAAGTTGCTCTCCTTATCTATGGGGGTGTTAAACAGAGATTAGTTTATCTCGGTTCTACAGCAGTTGATATGCCAGAAAAGTATCACATGTTATGACCTTTACAATAACATATTAAACACTGGAAAGATTTTCTTTTTTTATAAACTATGCACTACCTTTTAAAGACAGACTCAGTTCATGAACATGTTGAGTAACTAAAATACATTACATTGATTTTTCTACAAAGGAAGATACAGGCTTTGGAGTCTTGAAAGAAAGCCAAAGAACTGAAAATATTCCTGTAAAATGAACTGCTAGCTCTGATTTTAAAAGAAGGTAGTGTTTGTGACTGCAGAGGTGTGAAAGTTTCTACATGGGTAATTTTCTTAATAGAACCTGCAGAAATATGGCAGAAAGAAGCAATTCTAAAGAGTGAAGAAACATCAATCATATGACTTAGCTTTTCACTAAATTCAATGTGTGTGAAGCAAATATAGTTGGCTATTTCATGGACATGGTACATTTTACATAAATGCTGGAGACAACAATGAAAATATCAAACAAGTAAAACGTTCAGTGGGCAATCTGGTAACTGCTTAGTGCCCTTAAAATTTTTTTGATCAATTCCAAGGGGGAAATCTGAAATATTCTTCTCAGAAATTACCTCATGCAGCTTGACAACAATTCATATAGGACACTATCCATAAAACATAAAAAAAAGAAAAAAGAAAAAGTCTGCAGTCAAACACACACAAAAAAATATGGTAAATGATTAAGTATCTATTTCCTTAGAAATAAGCAAGATGGTTAATTGAAAGACTTTAATCTTATTGAAAAATATGGTGTTGTTTCACCATTGTGTTATAGGTTAGTAAACCTAAATTCAAATTTTGTCTGATTGTAGCTATAATACAAGTCAGTCATACTGTTTAACAGGGTAGTTTTAAATGTGTATACCCTTTGAAAGGAAATATAGCAGAGTAAAAGTTACATACAAAACTAATACTACAGCAATTCTCAGTGTGGGTTGACTATAGGTGAAACAAGTGATTTGTCACCCTGGGGTTTTTTTTGGTTGGTTGAATTTTTTTTTTACAGTAGCACCACATTTTAAACAAAAAAAAAAAGAGATGAAGAATCAGTTTTAAATGTTCTTAGCACTCTTAAGTGCTCCAAAGTCTGTCATTCTGATGTAAGAAGTCTCACTGTGAAATAGGAAGTAGGAAATAAAAATAACCTCACTGAAGAGATTCATTCAGGACAGCTGAGAAATGGAACAGTGACCATACTTGCCAGAAGCACAGATTTAGAATATCTTGACCCATCTATAGGCTGCCTACAGAGCTCTCTCCAGAATAGTAAGGAATTACATGTGGTAAATGCTGTGCATTTCAGCCTATAGTCATGAAGTTCCCATCACCTTACGTGTTTTTTTTTTAAAAAGGCCTTTATCCTGATAATCCACTTGCTTTGTTTTAGGTATTCCTTCACAAAATCAGATTACACACAGGAGCCTGTTCCAGTTCCTTTAAGGAGAAGGAATGCTAAGATGACCAGTTTTCTTGTCTTAACTGGAAGGCATCTCCCAACTTTGGGAGTAGCAAGCAACATTTAGGGGCAGTGATTTCTTAAAACTTTGTTTAGATCTGTAAGCAAACATTTTTTCATTCTATGAAGCTGGCCTAATGGTGTGTAACAACATCACACCTCTGCAAATGAAAAGAAGGAATCAGCAGAGTCAATAGAAGTAAAATTTTCATTGTGCTTCCATTATCATAACATTTTTTGCATCTACCTGCAGATACAGAAATATTTCAATGGAAATGGATTACTTCTAAATTATTATGGTTTATGCTTGTCTTCTTTATGTCCAGGTGGACGTTTTTGTGCTTGGAAAGAGCATCTTGTGTACAGACTAGCATTTTTACTCCTTACAAGGGTATGTAAGGAAGGCTATTGGAAAAATTTCTAACAATGTAGTGGTCTGGTTAAATTCAGTTTGATGCTTTGAGTGAGAATATTTAGGAATGTATTACTGCTTTTCAACATAAGCATTTGGTGTTGTTTATTCAGATTATAGGAAATCCATAGTTAATATTCCCTCCTTAATATTAGGTATATCAACAATGTCAGTATCTGGTTTCATATTTTGTTCTTATGTATTCACAGACGAGACCATTTAATGCTCAGAGAGAAATTCCCAGAGATAAATACAAACCACTCCCTTGGTGCCTACCTGAGTTTTAGCATATTAGGGTCTGAAGGCACACTTTCTAAAGTATGGTTCAAAGCACTGCCATTTCCTTTCAAAATGTACTGGTCCTCTTAGATGTGAGGTACTCTACACACAGACTGATTTACATGACCTTCTACACACTTGCAAAGATATGAAATTATAATCATTATAATAAGGAAAAAGAATAAGAGGAAAAAAACCCCCAAACTTCTAATTTAAAGCAACCTTATAAAATCTATAGCATTTAATACTCTCTCATCTGATTCCACATATTTTGTTTCATATATATGATTTTCAATACAATAATATGTGCACTTGGATGAGTGAGTCATGAATGATGATACAAATTTTGACTGAGTTTGTACCATATTTTTAAATCTCTACGTAGTAAACATCTGAGACTCAAGGGCTTTATATGATTTAAGACAGTTGTGGAAAGATTTTGAGTCATTTACATTTGTGATAGACACTAATGGACCAAAAAGTCTCTTTAATCTACAGTATCATGCAGCGCAAATCACAGCTTTAGGGCTTCCAAACATGATGCTTTTAAAAACTGAAATTGCTGATAAAATACATGGTTAAATAATATTTAACAAGAGAGAGAGCTACTTGTCACAGGTTAGGGTCAGGGCAGCCCCTTAGGCCTTTAACAGGACACTACTTATACAAAGAGAAGTGATCTTAGTAACCGTGATTAATTTTATCTCTTGAAAGTGCAAGCCATAGATAAAGTCTTCAGACAAGCATGTGTGTGGGGAGAGTGCCAGAAGGGATGTTTATGGGCTTTTTTCCCCCGCAAAGGAGTACTTTGCAGAAAATAACTTAAAATTACTGTTGCCAGCATATTTATAGAGTATAATTTTTAGCTATAATTAGTATCCAGGGTTCTCTCTCTTCTACTACTTGGATGACTCACAAGTAGAAAACTAAAATTAAAATATAAAGGTAACTTATTTTTATAGCTCTTCTCTCTATAGTTGTTACTGGCCATGTTAGGAAATAAAACACTCAGATGCTTTTAATCTTATCCAGCAAAAAATGTGTTACCATTACCTTGAAAACCTATACATATTTTCTCCGAAACATTGCATTGTTCTCAAGTCCTGTGGAAGGCATTCTATTCAAATAGTCCTGTGAGTCGGAGCATTTATTAATACAGTATTGGTAATTTTTCCAGTAATGTTACTTTCTTGAATTAAGTTATTCAATAATGCTTTAAATATTCAAAAAAGGAAAAAAAAAGAAAAAAGAAAAAAAAAATAGATGAAATCTAAGGAGAATAAAAGTTATATAATCAGAAGAATAATATACTAATAAAATGGAATGAACTTGGAGAGAGATCCTTCCAGGTAGTCTCTCCCAAAGAGAGAAAACTTTACATATATTATTGAAAAGTATCTAACATTCAATATGTTTCTTAGAAATATTAAAACTTTAGCTGCCCAGACATACAAGACTAGAAGTGAAGGATGCAGCTACTGTCTTTGAAAATTAAGGGGCAGAAACTTTGAAGTAAATAGTGCAATAAAGCAGGTAATATCACTCACCAGCTGAAACACCTCCTAAGATAATTTTTTGTTTTGCTTAAATTTGTGAATGTTAAAAAGTTTTTATCTTCACCTCTCTATTATTTTAAGATACATAAAATAGTCAAAAGATTTTCAAATTAAACTAGCATTACACTATCACTTGACTGAGGAAGCAAAAGGTTTATGTACACGGGTATGTTAGAGAGGGTTGGCACACATTACAGAGGAAAGGAGATCTGAAAGTATACTCAAACATCACATCACACAAGTTATCAAAGCACTAGCATATACAGAAAACTCAAGTGAAAAACAATTTTAACTCGAGAAGCCTTTAATTGCATTCCCTCTTCAACCTCTTCCCCAAAGACATCACAAAATGGGTTAGTGTTATTATCTTCTCTTTAGAGAACTTTAAAGGCTAAAGCAGTTAAACCTCTAGCTAGATATGCTCTTTTCTCATAAATAATTTAATTCAGATCAACATGTGTGGAAGTATGGCTCGACATGCCATTGTTGAAGATGGACTACACACTCACACAAACTCACTCACACACTACTTCCCAGAAGGCTCAAATGCTCATGTTTCTAATGCTGCTGCCATGGCTGCAAGCCCTTTTGTAATCATTCTAATAATAAGTGCCCACACGTGAGTGGCTTAATCAAAGACCACCTGTCCACAATTGGATGCTTCTTTCTTTCTGTTACAGCATTGATAAGTTTTCCCTGTTTATGAACTGGTGGTTCTTTTCTTAGGACTTTCTGGCCTCCTCAAGGGCACGCAGATATTCATTCAAGGTTATCTAATTCTCATTCTAATATCTCTCAGACAAGCCAAGGCCTCCCACAACAAACATGCTTACTTATAAGCAGCCAAAGTCAGGAGAACACTTCTATATGTATTTTTATCATGCTTAAGCATATGCTGACTCACAGATTGGATAAGCCTAGAATTTTTTTTAGCCACTAGATTTATTCAAACTCTTCTGCTTAAAGGAAACTCTTAGCCTCTACCCTATTATGTCTTTTGAACTGATGCGCAGACATCATCTCTCCCTTTTATTGTTGTATCGTTGCTCTGTTTGATAACACAGCTAATAATGAAGACTTAGTCAAGTCTAAATAAGAGCTTATGCATGTTGTGTGTGTAAAAGGAATATTATCTATCTTCTGAGAAGTAAAAAAAAAAAATATCAAAGCATATAAACTCCTTTACTCCAGTCCATGATCACAAAGTTGTGATACCTCAATCTGTTATTGCAGAGCTGTAATACAGCTGAAGGCCACATCTCAGACAGATGTCCCCACTGACTTTCTGAGGCAGTAGCATCATAGAAAGAATTTTACTGAATGCTTCTCACTGACTTTTCTCAGAGCATATAGATCATCCATCAAAGATGCACTTGTTAGAGCCACAGAGCAACAATGCCCTAAAACTTATGCTTCAATTTATATAGGCTGTCATCTTACTACTTTAAGTGTAGTTACACACGTTCTAGGACATATTCATTCAACATTTTAATAGACAAGGGACCACTAAGAGGTGATTGTAATCATACTATTTTCTTTAAATTCATCACAGAGATTTAAATGCAGTATGAGAATGTCCTGAAAATGCTCCATAACCCTTTCTCCAGAGACACAATTTTAAAACAGGTAATAACTTTAGAAATAATTCTTTTGGGGAATATCAAGACATTACTGAAATTGGGCTGTGTATGTGAAATATCAGCATGGTACAGTACAGCATTTGTGGTTACAAGTAATGTAACTATGTAAAGAAGTATTTTCTAGTACTTTATACACTTTTCTATATTTAGTTATAATCATAGTTCAATTTCCTGGATGAAAGATCTAAAAATCAAACCAGAAAATATGCAGTAAAATTTACACAAAATCTTCTTCCTTTTATTTTTCTTACCTATTTTCTTACCTCTATTGATCATAGAGATACCATTGCTTTTGACTTACTAAGAAGTTCATATTTCCAGTAATGTATATAAACTAAAAAGTAGCAGTACACCACCTCTCCTGCTTCCAATGAATACTACAGCACATAAATCAGTTAGGTACAGATTATATTCTCTTGCATTCATATTCTAATAAACCTATTCATAACCAAAACCAGTCATCTACATCAGTGTGGGGTGAAGGATACAATTATTATCAAGATACCACAACACTGAGTCTACTGTTTTTAGAAAGAGGCTGAGGTAGATCAAGTGGAATGATTTCATTTTGTATTCCTTAAAATGTAACATTGAGTCATTTATGACTGACTAGAGTCACAACCTCACTATTTTTACAAAAGACAAAAGATGATCCTCAATTATTTGTGTTGCAGAAGGTAGGTTTCTTACTGCAGTTCTTGACTGTCATTGAATGTGAATTGCTTGCACTAACATGAAATAGTCCACCAAGTTCTAATAGTGAGCATAAAAGGTGAAACTTAGACCTTAAACCTAAAGACAAAACAATGTCCAAAGGAGGAAATACAAATATTTATCCATCATAACATCTGATTCTTCCATCAGCCACATCAACCACTAGTCTTACTCTCTACAGTAAAGCTGTCAGAGAAATGGAATAAAGTTTTCAAAATTTTCATAAGAAAAACTGATGTTAAACTAAAGAATTTCTGAGTTGTTGTTTAGTGTTAAAGAAGTTTCCAGTTTGTTCTCCTAGAGAAGACTATAACATTGCTTTTAATATATGAGTTAAGATACATTTTTTTCAGGAAAAAATACTGGAAAATAAAGTAGAAAACTTTCAAATCTAATTATTTTATTCTTTTGTTAATTTTCTTTGTCTCCTAGAACCTGTCCTAAGCCTTTTCATTGTCAGGAAAGACATACTCAACTTTGCTTATTTCTTTAAAATAATAGTTTCTCCACCTGCATATTATCAACAGATCTGAGCTATTATTTGTCAGTGTAACAACACTGAGTGGTATTATAACAATAAAAACTAGGGGAAAAATCTGTATGACTCTGGTCAGGGATTCTTTTTTATATTCCCAAAGAAATTGAAAAAAGATAATACATAAAAGAAATTGCTTTGCTACAAGGCCACTCTTAGATATGACCTTGTCTTCTTTTTAATTCTTTAAAGGTGTAAGAACTAAAAGGTTCCTTGAAATATAAAGTTTAGAGAATGGACCAGATGACAAGCTGTAACCTCTTAAATCCTATTCCAGTTGTCAGTATAGGATATTGTATATTTGCATTATTGCAGTATGAGCTTTAATCTTTTGCCATTAGCTTTTAAAATTTAGTGATTTTCAGCTTGTGGTCCCTGGGTCTTCTAAGTGAAAGGTAATACAAGAAAAAAACCCAAAAGTACATTATGAACAACACTATAGTGATCCTAGGGCACATCCCTACATTAGGAATGTTTTAGGCATCCACAGAGTGAAACAATGTTTTTCAGCCTTTCTGGAGATCAAAGGTCCCTTGGGAATAACAGCAGGAATAACTGAATCAAAGAAAAAAGAGGAGAAAGAAAGGGAGAGAAAGGGAGAGAAAGGGAGAGAAAGGGAGAGAAAGGGAGAGAAAGGGAGAGAAAGGGAGAGAAAGG
>WTSP01025428.1:21888-41104 GCA_025331215.1 Actenoides lindsayi | reverse complement strand
GAGAAAGGGAGAGAAAGGGAGAGAAAGGGAGAGAAAGGGAGAGAAAGGGAGAGAAAGGGAGAGAAAGGGAGAGAAAGAAAAAGTGATCTCAAGTCTTAACTATACAGCTAAATTTGGGTTTCCTTAAAAATCACAAAAGCAATATTATTTCCTTTTCTATGTTATACATTTTGTGAAAACTTTAAAAGTAAAAAAAAAAAAAAAAAAAAAAAAAAAAAAGATTCCACAGACATCTCAAACGTATCTTACCAATGATAAAAAGAATTTCCACTGCAATGTCACTGACAGTTGTGCTTCGAGTTGTAGACAGCTCATCATGGCCAATAAAGCAAACATTGTAAGGTACAGTCACAGCAACATAAAACGTTGCCAATAAAATAAGCCAGTCCCAGCCAGCTTTAAAAGTGCTAAAATGCAACAGTATGAATTTGGATTTTTTTGCATCCGAAACTTTGTATTCTGGAAATGCTGGTTTATCTACAAAAACATTCTGAAAAAGAAAAGAAGTTAAATGAGTCAAAACTATAATTTGATCATACAGATGTATTTCTTTCAATGAAGCTGTTAGATTTTTTAAAAAGTGTAATGAAATACGACATACACATATCCTGGCAAGAGCTAATGCTAATTTTCTAATGTAGTTCTCACACTTATTTGGACAGATGGTTCTGTTGATGGAATAACTTTTGTGAATGTTGAGGCAGGAAGAAGATTAATAAGGAACAGATTAAACAGAATAAGAAGACTGAGATTAAATAGAAGACTGAATCTGTCAAACTATTTATTCCTGTCTTGGGCGAATTCTGACAGAAGAGCAATGTTTCTCTGCTGAACAGATAGGTTACATAGTGGCATACATGAGGATATAGTACTTTAAATAGGAATAAACATATATAAAGGAATAGATAGTGCTGAAGACACCTATACATATTTTAGAGCTCTGAGGTGGTTGTTTTGGTCTAACTCTAGCCTGCTCCTGTGAACTGAAAAGCTGTTAGTACTTGAAACATGTCTCCTGGTTCAGTTTCATATAAGAGAATGCAGTGCCTGAGACTGCTGTAAAAGAAGCACAATTAGTAGGAATAACTTTTTCATTTTCTTTAGAATTGCACTCCTGATCTAAGTCAAAATACTAATGTAGACCCACCATAATATGGCTGCAGAACTGACTACCTACACTGTTAGACTATACCTAGTTTTGTCACATCTTGAGTCTTCGTCATTGTATTGGGTCTAACTGAGCTGGAGCTAATTTTCCCCACAGCAGCCCTCCCCCCAGTGCTGTGCTTTGCATTGAGAGCTGGAAAAGTGCTGATAACACACTCGTGTTGTGGCTCCTGCTGGGCAGGGCTCGCACAGCACCAAGGCTGGTTTTACAACATTCCCCCGTCAAGTGTGATGGGGTGGACAAGATCTTGGGAGGGGACACAACGAAAACAGCTGACCCAAACTGACTAAAGGGATATTCCATACCATATGACATCAGCTTAACTATAAAAGCTAGGAAAAGGAGGAGGAGGGGGAGCATCTGCTGGTGCTCCAGAGCAAATGCAATGCATTTGGAGCCCTGCTTCCTGGAAAAGGGGCCAGATATCACCTGCTGATGGGATGCAGGGAATAAATCTTGTTTTCTTTTGCTTCCGCATGTGGCCTTGCATTGCTTTTCATTAAACTGCCTTTGTCTTAACCTACAAGTTTCAACTGATTTTCTTCCACCTAGTCCAGCTGAAGTGGGGAGGAGTGGATAGTGATAGAGCAGCTTGGGCAGCACCTGTCATCCAGCCAAGGTCAAACCACCACAGTCGTCTAACCAGCAAAGGTCTTTGCAACAAAGACTTCAGTCTTAAGCATCAGTTTTATAAATTCTTATTTTTCATCTTTCAGAGTTTTAACAAAACCATCTACCCTCCTGAAAAGCAGCATGGGGTACATGAGCTGCCTTATATTATTTACTAACAAAATTCTTGCTTACTGTCATTGTTCTCCTGGTTAATGCTGTTCTATTAATGAAACACAAAGCAATATTCTGTATCCAGCAAGCTAAGATTACTTCTGATCTGAAGTTAATCACTATGACTATAAAAATACAACAACTGCATGATTGTGAACTTAATTGCATTTGCATTGCTTGTCACATCCTTTCTCTTCATGTGTTTCTTCTGAAATATTGATGCCCTTGCCTTCTCCATTCTTCGTTCTCATTCATGAATTTTAGGGGCTGAAATTTCATTGTTGTTAGCATCAGCCTATTTTTAATCACAGAGAAGAAAATGTTCTTCTTATAATGTTAAATTCATAGCTCTAAAAATCAAGGCACTAAAGATAGTAAATTAGTCTGACAACAACTGTTTTAAAACAGTATAACATCAGCACTAGGATTTTGACAGTATAGGAAAGTCACTACTTCAAAGTCACGTTCCCCTAAAATATTACTATGCTATGAAAATATCACTGGAAGACCTGGTCATATTTTGTAGATGTTTTTAAAAAAATTTTTACACTTTTCCAACATTTGATATTTCTAGTTTTTAAACGCTTTTAAAAAATGTTTAATACTTATATTCAATGGAATTGCCTATATGTCCTTTGAGGCGGACACCAGCATTGTATTTTCATGTCATTAATCTATGTCAATTTTTTTCTTCTTTTAAAATGTAATGTAATAATGTTTAGGGGGATGAATCTGCCCTGCTGCTTAATTTTGGTAACCAATAAAAGGAGCATGCCCAGTGGCAAATCATCTTTTCATGGTGTTCATGATCTATAACTTTTGACTACTTTTTCTATTGTCTTTCATCCTCGCCTTAAACATAAAAAAAAAAAAAGACCATTTTCTTCCTTTACAATATCTCTGTCCAAGATTTTAGCTTTTTGATGCCAATGATATACAAATAAGAAACTAGATACTACTCTGAGGTTTTAAGAAAGACTGTTTCTTTTTCCTGCTCCTGCTTCTAATAACTTTAGGCTCCTACCTTTGGAACAGGCTCTAAATTCTAGATTCTAGCAAATTTTTATATCTACATACTTATTTCATATATATCTCTAGTTTTTCTCTGCATTAACTTTTCTCCCGAAACATAGTTCCATAGAGCAGGAGAGTTATTCTTTGTCTTGAGCATATTTCTTTAGAAGTCTTTCTGCTGCTATATTTTTGATTTTTTTTCTATTGTTTGACTTGTTTTTTGCAACATTCACAGGGTGTTTATGAATTTACTTATAGGTACTAGGGGAACATAGAAGTAATTTAAAGAAAGAAACATTACTACTTCAATTAGGAAATTAAAAGATAAATTTGTACAAATTTGGAGACATTCACATGAAAATCTGCCTGAATGGCAATGGAGCTTACACAGCGAGATTTTCAGCTAGAGTAATACCTTGAGTTGCTTCATTATTTGTTTGGCAAGTAATAATTATTGAAATTAGTTAACTGGTATGGTAAGGGAAACTGGAACCTAAAACTGAGTTCAGAGAAATTTTATAATGTGGTTTTCCTCAGGTTAAATAAATGTCTGTTTAAAATATGGCTAAATGCATTGTCTTGCAATAGGAATTGTAACAAATACCATAGTAGACAAAACTGCAGTTAACTCCTTTTGTTACTATAAAATAATGACTTTTTTTTGAAAAAGAAACTAATTACACCTACATTATTGATTTTTAGTTTGTTCTTCTCTCTTCTTTGTAGATGTCCAGAGATATGATAAAGGACAGCTCTACTTCGTCTTCGTGCTGATTCAAAATGGGATCCTGCTCTTCCTCTTCCTTTCCATTTTTCTGCAAAACAGAAGTGAGAGTCCAATAAATATGCAATAATAATAAAAATGGCACTTTAACCTTTGGGAGCTGAACTACTGATATCTTAGACTTTGGTAGAAATAGGACGAGATGTAAAGATTTGACACACTTTTTCTTAGTTTTGCTTAATCTTTTGCCATTAAGAAAACAAAATCTTTCTCCTGAAGGACAAATAAAAATCACTGTAAAGTGTACGCCGTCATGCAACTCAAGAACAATTATTACAACATATGATTTCATAGATAAGAAAAATGTGCTCTTTATGACTTGACCACTGGAAAGCGTGGTTAGGAATAACCACTTAGAATGTCCTTATGGTGTTTCTAATCTGTCTTTTATTTCACAGGAAAAAAAAATTAAAAATTCTCTTGTGATGTATTTTCGAAAAACAAAGAACCTGACTTGTGCTACGCTTCCATTATGTTAGAATATGCTAATTTGAAAACTTGCTTATTAATAATATCCAGTTCTTATATTCACACATTTAGGTTTCTTTTCCCACCACAGGGTCACTAACATAATCACTTGACACATTCCTTAGTGACATGAAATCTGTTAAGAGTAAAGACTGAACATGGTTTATGAAAAGGTTTATGGGTTTTCCCTCCATTCAGATACCTGTAATTGTCAACCCTGGGATCAAATTTTTTTCTTGTTTATACAGCAGTAAATTCAAAGTAACTGCAGTGACACTGATGACATTACAGTGAATTGATGCCAGAGTAAATGAAAGTAGACATTTCATGATGTGTCAGGATTGAGAAAAAAGAAACTATGGGAATAAAGAAGCTGTCTGTCAAACAGGCTTAATTAAAGTCAGTTCAATGCATACAAATTTTGGGGGGGGGGGGGAAACCAAAAAAAAGAATTAGCAGAACCAGAAATTAACAAGCAAAATAGCTACATCTTGAAACCTGCTAATAAAAGCAAGAAAGATTTGAATTGTAGACTGATGTGTTTTCGGCTCTAGAACACAAAACCATACATAACAAAGGGAGCTAAACTTTTCAAACTTCTCAGTGAAGAATGTTTCATGTAATTCATGCAAGAACCCCGTTGAGTTGAGGATTTTTTACGTGTCAGTAAAAAAGGCAGAAAAGGGGAAAAAAAAAGAAAAGAAAAAATAAAAGGGAAGGAAAAAATGCTGCATTGCAAAGCCAAATAGCTACTCAAAAGCTGGAGGAGGCAGGTGGAGAAGCCCCATACTTCCCCATCTCCAGCTTCATTGCCTACAGGTGGTTTTCAAGAGGTACAACACATACAGGTGCCATCTACAACAAAGAAAGGTAACCCAAAAGTGACTATTTCAGGAAATAATCAACTAAATGAATATTGTTTTCTAAAATTCTCAATTATCAAACCATTTAAAACTCAACCTAAATTTAAAACCTGTTCTTAAATTTGAGTGAGAGCGAAGTGCTTATGTATTTCTCTGAGCAAAAGTGAATTTAAGTGTATTGAATGGTGTCTCCACTGTAGTACTGGACAACTGTAGTAGCCTGTTTTTGTCATATGACTATGAAATTCCCTTTATTTACAGGCCTCTCTTTCTTCCCTTTCTCAAGCTAAACTGCCATTGTGGATGGGGCTATTCACTTTACTACCTCCAAAAATAGTAAATAAAACATGCTTCAAATCTGCTATGAGGCAGGCTGAGAAAGTGGGCCAATACATTTTCCGTGTTTCTGGACAGCAATGATTTCTAATACTTCTCTGTGTCCTTAGACTACAAATCACAAAACAGTCCATCCTAGTAGGTGATAGATAAAATACCCTAGGTGAGAGGTGATGCCGTGAGACCCAGGCTGAACTGCGTTGCAGAAGTCAGGCATGGTGCCTTCAGGTGGAGATTGAGTACTTTCACCATTCCCAGCAATACAAGGCTCCTCCTGTGTGGAAGTGGAGCTCTACTTCTGGCCAACCTTGAAGGTCTTGTCTCCTAGATGTCCTGTGTCTTTTTAAAGATATCCTTTTAGTAGTCCTTTTTTCCCAGATTAATACACAACTTTTGAGATATGGATATACAACTGCCTGATACAATATTGTAATAATGCCTTTAGTTTTTCTCTTAATAACTCCTAACCTCAGATTTGCCTTTTTCTTACATGCTGAGCTGAAATCTGTACGTAACCATCTTTTTCTAAAATGGCAATAAGTGCTATGGAGACAGCTGATATACAGATATTCCCTTAAAGTTGTTTCTTTTTTTCCTGTATATTTATTGACACTTATTTTCCATTTCCTGTTTACTCTTTAAATAAAGTTCCATGTAATATTTTAAATTTTATGTGCCAGCAGCCTTATGATGTTTTGCTTTAGATAGATCCTATCTCTCCCTGTGTAAGCTTAGCGTTCCAGCCACTATGAATTCTGTACTCATCAACCTGCTCAGGCTGTGGGACTTGGTATGGCACTTGGAATCATACTAATTGCATATTTGCACAGCAAGTGACTTCCACCACATGCTGATTCCACTACTTGCAAAGGATTAATGCTACACCTGTGTTAATATTGGAAGTCACTCAATTCCTAAAGACAGTAAAGCATCGTTAAAAAAAGGGAAGTGTGACATTCATTATGAAGCAATAATATTTTTCTTTTTAAACAGAAATGGTAAATATTTTTAATTGTAGTTATTAGCAGTGAAAAAAATAGAAGTTTCCTATTCAGATAAGATGCCATCGGACAATCCCATCACTGCAACATGTGCTAATTGCTTATAACATAAATTAATAAATGCCATTTGTGAATTCTCCTGCTTTCTGATCTTCCCAGTGCCTTTAGTAAATGAAGCAATCCATATCCTGTAATCTCAGCTTTGCTGACTAAATTAAAACCAAATCTATATCTGCTCTCCTTCAGAGCACATCAGAGTAGTCAGACCATAAGCACTGTATATAGTCTAAAATACTTTGTTTTAGAATGTTCTCATTCCCCAGATAAAGTGTCATACACTTATATTACATTTTGAAATGTAATAGAAAGTGTTTAATGATCAGATGGGAAATAAGACTTACACCGTTCTTTCAGTCATAAAGTTCAGGTGGTAGCAAACAAAAGCTATCACTAGTCCTTCCTGAGGCAGAGCCAGATCTGGAGAAGAGGTGCTCAACCCACAATCAAGGGAGCCTATTGCAGCCTTCCAGCTCCTCAGGATCTTGTTTCCCAGGACAGCTGAGAGGGTGACAGGAACTAGCTCATGTCCCAGAGACACGAGCAGGCTGCACCTGAATACCACCCTTCTCTTTCTAGGTCTCCCACCCCATGCTTGACTGTAATTGTGCAGGCCTAAGAACTTCCTTGGAAAATAAATCCATCACATACAAACAGAATCACCATAATCTTCTTGTATAGAGGCCTCAAGCTGTCTACACTGAGTAACTGATGTGACCCAGAAGCATTATGCTCACTCCATTGCAGACAGGCTGTGACACAAGAGACACCATGAACTGCAAATACTGAAATAAGCTATCCTGCTCTTGCCAGAAAGGTTGTACACTATTGACAAATGTCTCAGCCTTGGTATTTTTCCTAATTTTTCACAGCTTTAATTTGTATCCCTTTGAAAGAACTGCCTTCATTTTTTCCTCAGGTTATGCATTATCACAACAGAAATATTCATTAATTAAAATCACTACCTAGATTTCCATCTGGTGTGATTAAAAGCTCAACATGCTCTTGTATGAAATCATCTCCCAGTCTGATCATGGATCATAATGACAGAAAGTTTTCTACACAAGTGTGCATGGACATGAAAGTGAAAATTAATAGATAGAATTTCATTCATATTACACAGGAAAATCCAAGAGATTTATCTGTTTTTACCTAACAAATCATAAAGTTAGAGAATGAATAAAAGAAAACAGCACCTCTCAAATTTAACCCAGAACACAGTACACTGACAACATGTGAATGAGGTAGAGAGAGGCAAGGTAAAGTAGACTCAGGGTTTTGTTCTGGGAGAGGGAGAGCATTTATGTGCTCACACGTATTTGCAGGAACAGGGAGTAGCTCTGTTTTTGTCCTCTACGTGTTTACATTCTCATTCACTGAGTAGGAGTAAACAAGCTTCTTTATATTGAGGGCAGAGAAGATACAGACCCTTCCTACTCCGACGGTCAGGCAGGAGCAAAGTCATCCTAGAGAAAATATAACTGAGTCATTGCACAATAATGACTTCCCAAATATGTTCTTCCTTTTGGCAGTAGGAAAGTTGGGATAAAACTGTGCTTCTATCCACCTCCTCCATGGACAGAACTGCATAATGCCCAATGCATGCTGAAATAATTTTATCTGCTCTGAAATACTTGGGCCAGCAAAGTACAAGTGCAGCCCAGAAAGCCAACCATACCCTGGGCTGCATTGAGAGAAGCATGGCCAGCAGGTCAAGGGAGGTGATTCTGCCCCTCTACTCCACTCCTGTGAGACCCCAGATGAAGTACTGCATCCAGCTGTGGAGCCCTCAGCACAAGAAGGACATGGATCTGTTGGAGTGGGTACAGAGGAGGGCTAAGAAGATGATTAGAGGGCTGGAGCACCTCTCCTACGAGGACAGACTGAGAGAGTTGGGCTTGTTCCTCCTGAAGAAGAGAAGGCTCTGGGGAGACCCTATTGCAGCCTTCCAGCATCCGAAGGGTGCCTACAAGAAAGCTGTGGAAGGACTTTTTACAGAGGCCTGTAGTGTTATGACAAGGGGTAATGGTTTGAAAGTGGGAGAGGGTAGATTTAGATTGGAAAAAAGAAGAAAATTCTTCACTGTAAGAGTGGTGAAACACTGGAACAGGTTGCCCAGGGAAGTTATGGATGCTCCATCATTGGATGTGTTCAAATCCAGGTTTGATGGGGCCTTAAGTAACCTGGTCTACCAGGAGGTGTCCCTGCCATAGAAGAGGGGTTGGAACTAAATGATATTTAAGGCCCCTTCCAATCCAAACCAATCTGTGATTCTCTGAATATTGTACATCTAGGTGACTGTACCTCCCTTTCTCAATATCCTGCCTCCTGACAGGCATAAGGAATTTTAAAATGAAAAGGTGTGCCCTGAATATTCACTGCTGTAGCTTGGGCAATCACAAAGTAGCAGAGATAGAAATTAAGCAGAATAAATCTAAGTTCATATTTCAGAATCTCTTAGAAGAACCCATCCCTGTCCTCAGCAGACATTTTTTACATAAAAATGTGGAATGCAAAGTGCTTGGCACATGACATTTCAATTCTGGCATGCTGAAAAGAGCAACTTCTCCCTTTGGAAAATGATGCATAATGAAAAGAAACCTTCTCTTTTTTTTTTTTTTATAAATTTGTATAGACCTAAGCATCAACAAGAAACAAGAAAAAACTAGCCAGTTAAACCATAATACTGAATCTTAGTTTAATCCACGGTGGGAAATTCACATTATTACTAAAATATAAATGTCTTTGCCAACAGGCAGGCCAACCTGTGAAGGTGGTCTTCAAACTAGGAACAACATGGGCAGGAAATGATGATGAACAAACAAGTGAGAAACTGGTGATCCCTCTGAACTACTGGGCGCAGAGGGTTGTGATACACAGCATGTAGTCCAGATGGATGCCACTAAATAACATTATGACTGGAGCATTGATGCTGTGGCAAATACTATTTAGCTTCTTCATTTATGACCTAGAAAATGGGAAAGTTCAATCTTGGCAAGTTTGCAGATGATACAATTTGGGAGTTAAGAGTTGTTATATCAGGTGTTTGTGCTGCAAGAAGGTTCAGAGGGACCTTGACAGGCTGCAGAAATGAGCCAATGGGAATGTCACTGAGTTCATCAAAGGAGGGTGAAAAGTCCTGCAGCTGGGAGGAATAAACCCATGTCATAAGTCAGGCTAGGGGCCAACCATCTGGCAAGCAGATTGCCAGGCAAGGACCCAAAGGTGCTGGTAGACACCAAGTTTAACATGAGCCAGTGATGTGCCCTTTTGGCAAAGAAAGCCAACAGCATTGCAGTCTGCATTGGGAAAAGCACTGTCAGCAGGTTGAGGGAGGTGACATAGAAGGAGAGTCAGAGAGAGCTGGGACTGTTCATCCTGAAGCAGAGAAGCCTCAGAGGTGGGGATCAATGTACATAAATACCTGATTAGGGGAGGTAAAGAAGTCAAAGCTAGAATTTTCTTAGTGGTGCCCAGTGAAAGAGCAAGAGGCAATGGGCACCAAAATTAAATATGTTAAATTTTGTTTAAATATAAGAAAAAGCCTTTTTTCCATTAGGAGTAGTCAAACACTGGAAATGTCTGCCCAGAGAAGTTGTGGAGTCTCTACACTTCATGATATTCAGCACACACCTGGACATGGTCCTGGGCAACCTGTTCTAGATGACCCTGTTTTGAGTAGGGGGCACTGGAGCAGACAGTCTCCAGAGATGCCTCAGCTACCATGTGATTCTGTAGTTACTACATATTGCACACATTTTTATAAAACATTGGAATGAAGTTAAGAAAATCTTTCCTAAGATAATTCTTTTTTAAAAAAAAAAAAAAAAAAAGCAAAAAATTTTCTTAGAGAAAAAAGCAATAAATAGATGAACAGTGATGGCTAAAGAAAAGAAAGAAGCCCAAAGGAAGGTTCATCAAAGAAATTTTAGCAATGATTATAGCAGCAGAGTGCTACATCTATATTACCAAAATTACTACATATTTGCATACAGATTAGAGATCTAAAAGTCGCAGACTAATTTAGTTTCTTATTTCTCTACCTGGAATCTTGTAATCCCACTAATTTACAGTACGTGACCAAGTGTATTATGGAAAGTTCATATACAGAAATAAAACCACAGTGATGCAGCCATACTGAAGTCTAGATTTGGAGTCAGGTATTTTCATTTAGACAGTTTTCCCACAACAGGACAATGTCTCATCATAAATAAGGATAATAAAAGTCCTATAAAATTGTATAAGAAACATTGCATTTATAGAAAAAACCTTTTCCTGTGTATTGGAAAGATCACCAATAGGAATAAAGAGCCCAAGTTTAGGAAGAAAAGCTCTTGAGTTTTTTACATTTACAACGATAAATAGTAAAATCATAGTTATTATTACGCAGATGGAAAGCAGAATGTATTTCTACAATAAATTTTTGGGTAGTGGAAACATGTATTATTGGAAGCAAATTATCAATATAGAAAATTTGAGTTCTCTAAGACTATTGCAGTTAAAGTGGGTGTGGTAGTGGAGGAGGATGGTAAATTAACTTAAAAACCCCCATAACAAACTGCACAGAAGAAGCCATATGAGAGTTGCTGATTATCGCATCACTTCTTAAAGACTGCTAAACTTCTCAACATCTGTTTTTACCTTTTTTTTATATGAAAGTCTTAGGACAAAACCTTCCCATTCGTTGATAGGGCTGATTTCACTTCAAATTTTTATACAGAAGAAGAGCAGAAAAATAAATCTATTAAATTTCTATTTAGAATGCACATTCAAAAGAAAAGATCAAAGAAGACATCTAACATTTGGGCTGGGTAAAGGGAAATCAGGCAAAAAAAAAAAGTGGATCTTTGTAGGATGCAATGGCACAAAGAGGCAACTGAAGTTGTGTGAACAGGTGAGATAAAATAGGTAAGAAAATGTCTGCAGAAAATCAAAGAGATTATCAACTCCTGAGGTCTGCAAAAGTAAAAAGACAAACCACAAGAAAAGAGAGGCCATAAAATCAGGAGATAAGGCTCAGGAAGGTGTCATTATAAAAGTACAAGGAGAACAAGAAGAAACAGATGGTATCAAAGTTAGGAAAAAACATGAGGAAGAATAAGTCTGGAGAAGACTTCTGGAGGTGCACCCAGTGAGAATGTATTACCATACAGTGTTGATGAAATGCCAAGGGGTCCAGAAAGACTTAGGAGAAAAGGAATATTAAGGATTTTTGTTAGATAAGATTTCCAAGGAGCTTAGTAATTAAAGGGAGATGGAATGTGGTTGTTAACTTTCCATACAAATTACAAAAGTCTGTTCTGGGCAGAACAGAGAAGAGATAGACTGAAAAAAAAATTAATGCAAAAACGTTGCATGGACAGAAGAGCTTCACACTGAATACGTTTGTATCTAAATTCTCCTTGCCATACACAACCAAACCTTGAGATATGGCATAAAGGCAACAGGAAAATTTTCAGAATGCCAATTAAATTATAGCAGGACCTGTATTTCAAATCCAAGTTTACAAGTTATCTTACTTGAAAGGATAAATTCAGTATTCTTTGAAAAAATAAATTAATTTTTTTAGGAACATTCAATGTGAAAATTATGTCTGGCAATGTGTATGAAACAAGATCTTTAATAACTTTAAACTAAACACAAACTTAATTTTCTGTTAATGCGAGGTACATCTTACATGCCTGATAGTAGTTGCAGTCTAAGTAAAGAACCACCAATTAGTTCTAGAAGTTAACCATTTTGAAATTTCAAATACTGAATCAGTTGCATAGATTGCATTGGGAATTCTTTTCTAGAAGACAATGATGTTGTTCACCACTGGAGGACTAGTGAATCACTCTGCACAGAAAGAATTTGAATGTTACTCAAAGAGCTAACATACTATAAAATTTATTTTTATATAACCAGGTAGACTCACATAAAATTAAAATGCTGGAATTGTTTGTAAATATTTTGATAAATGGTTAAATCCATTTCCTATTTCACTCTATAAAACAGTGTTTCTGGCAAAGCTTCACACTAATTGCTACTTTCTGCTAACATAAAATGATTGCCATGGTTTTAAAATTAGTATGAAAGTACAGAATTAGTATAAAAGGAAGGAACAATCAAGTTTTGGGATTGTGCTCTATAGAGGACATTTCAAAAGAAAGCTAAATGTCAATATTCATAAGCTTATAACAATTGAATGGGCATCTGGTGGTGTAATGTATCTCTACACAAGTGCATTCCTCTGTCAGTATACAGTAGTAGGATGAATTAATTTTTAAATGTGCAACAGCAAACGTGAGTTAATATCTGCTTAGATTCACAATTTGACACGAACACACATCAAAAGCTGAAGAACATTTTAAATCATCCTAAAATATATGCATCCACCTATAAAATCTTTATCAGATAAACAATAGTTGTCATTTTACGAGTAATCAATGATAGACCTGTTTCAAGTCATCATTGGCATACTAAATGTGATTTCTTACTGAGTGTATCCTGAAAATTTGCAACTCTCATAAGGTAAGTCATTAGCCTTTAGAGCACAGATGTTTTGACAATCTCTCTTCTACATGGCCCCACATATCATGTTTTATTAAATTACTTTCCTAAAACTTTCAAGAGAGCAAGTTTTTCTGAGGCTTAAGGAGAAAACAGCTAAAATACGTTTTATGTTTTAACGATTTGCTTCAAGGTGAGGTAATCTATTGAAACTGGATGTAAGATAAAGTTGCAAAATATAGTTGTGTACTACTTCAAAGTCTTTCCTCAGTCTTCTAGTTCAGAAATTTTCAAATACATTCTGTGAAAAAAGCAAAGGATGTAAAAAAAAAAAATCCCTCTGTTATTCAAATAGGGCTTGAAAAGAAAGACAGAGGTGCAATTATGTGTCCAAATGCAGAAGAGGCAGACATTTGTAGCATAAATGTTGATTTAGGCAGCACAGGGAAGCATAATATTTTCTATTTAAAAGTACTGAAATTTTATTGAATTTTATCAAAATTTTATTGAAAAGCTAATGTTTAAAATCAGCAAAAGTTGGATATTAATTGTTCCCTTACTTCAGAAACCTGTAAGGAGAAAAGGAGTCTTAAGGCCATATCTATGTTGTTTCTGAGATATGCAGGGATCAAATGGCCATCACAGGGTGAGAAATTTAAATAAATCTCTGAGTAGTACCAGACTGGAAAATTCAACAGTAAAGAAATTTTACGGAATTCCCAAAGTTACTCTTTCTATCTATAGACTTTTTTCTAGACAGTTCCTTTGAAACTGAAAAATTGCAAACCTAATGACATGGTTCACTGTATCTTTGCAAAATGCAAACCCTGAATAGGTTCACTGCCTTTGATATGAAACACAATTCAATGCTGACAGTATAACCTCCATCCCTCCCACTGTCTTTGCTTTGTGTTAGCAGAATTTAGCAAAAGTTGACTACAATATATAGTCAAAATTATTTTACATATGTAGGAATGTATTTCTTATACTGTTAGATATTCTTAAAGATATATTATATCTAGTCATTTCATACAATGTAATGAGAATTAGATGACACAAGAATAGCCATACTTCTCAATAGGCAAAATAATTTCTAAAGTTGTATGTTTCTGCTCATGGAAAAAAATACATTCAGCCATGCTGAAATCAGATTCATCGAAGACATGTTTGCAAAGGTCTAGCTTCTCCAAAACATATCTCATAAAATCCAGAAAGTAAATAAATTGAGACATAGTACATCAAAACAAATTTAACTTGAGGACAAACTACGCTGTCCCCTGTATTCTGTGTTTACAAAGTATGGAGGAATATATAAAGAAAAAAAATTATAAATAAGAATGTCAAGAGACTATTTATCCTTCCATGTCATATGTTAATTTCTTTGGAAAGCTAGGAGGTCTCTATATTGAAAAGCACATGAGAAAGAGAGCTCGTCTAGGTGCAAGTCTCAAAACCTTATCAGCGTTGGTTCTTATCAATGTTGTTGTAATTCACACGAACCTTCCTTTTTGTCTTCTGCAGCGATCTTCACTTTTGTGTCTGTTATATCTTTGAAAGAGGCCAGAAAAAGTACTACATCTCCTTTTTCATTCTTTATAGGAACAATATCCAGTAGGCACCAGAATGAAGACCCTGTAAGGATAAAGAATGAATTTAATTCAAACAGCTGTCTTTTGGCAGAGAGAGAGGAAGGAAAAAAAAAAAAGTGAACTACTAAATCTACAGTTAATGTAATTCCGAAAAAAAAAATAAATTCTTATTTAGGAGGTCAGTAGTCAGGGAGTCACAGATGTTCAGCTCATGTAAATCTCTGCATCATTGGTTCAAGCTCAGTAATACTGCTTTCTCTAGAAACAAGGCATTAATTTAAATGCAAAATTTACCTACAGGGATCATTAATAGAGTTTAATGAAGCTGCTTACTCCTCTGAAACCATGCTCTCCTTTGAACTCTCAACTGACGTTGCTTATTTTAATGGAATAGCTTTCACTTTGTTAACTTGACATCTGAAGCTCCCATGTTTGCTATAGAATCATTCTGCCTTAATCATCTGACTTGATACTCATTAAAACCTCTTGACAGAAGACCTGATGGTCAGAGAATCATTCCACTAATTCAAAGATATTTAAACTAATCAGATATCAGACTTAGAATAAAAATAGAATTAACTTCTTGCATCCTACATATGGTGAGATTTATAATACCACACATCATCTGTAAAATTAATATGATCTCTCTTCCTTACTGTCTATAACGTTCATCTTGATAAGACTTTAGACAATGCTGACTTTGCCAATATTTTTAATTTGTGTGAACCTTTCTCCGCCCACATGTGCTACATAATTCATAGGATCACAGAACCATAGAATACCAGGTTAGAAAGGACCTTGAGGAACATCTGGTCCAATCTTTCTGGTGAAAGGCATGGTCCAGAAAAGCCCAGAACCCTGTCCAGATGAATCTTAAAAGAGTCTAATATTATGGAATACACCACTTCCACAGGGAGATTAATCCAATGGCTGATTATTCTCATTTGGAAAATTTTCCTTCTGTGTCCAATTGGAATTTCCCCGGGAGTAACTTGTAGACATTAACCCTTGTCTTTTCCATGTGATTCCTTGTAAAAAAAGGAATTTTGTCTATCTTTATTGTAGCCACTGGTTAAATACTGGAACATTATATTTATATATAAAATCATATATATTTATACATATATATTATACAGAGTTGTATGTTATATATGATGTAATTATACATCTTAAAATAAATTGTTATTTTTGTCACTGTTTGTGTCACGTGTCCTGTTTGCCAAGTGTGTTTAATTCCAACAGCATAATTCATAAGTTTGCTGTTAAGGTGGACCAGTCACAACAGAAGGTAATGAATGCCTAGATGCTGGTAATGCCCTAGAAGTATAACAGACATCTCAGCAAACATCCTAGATCCAAAGTCCCATCCATTCTGGTATAATTCAGCCCAGTGCCAAGCTTTTGTCTTTTTCAGTTTTCATCTGGCAATATTATCTGAAATTATACATTTGTAGATTTTTGGAAATTATTGTAACATGGTTCATCATTAGAAACAGACAAATCCGTGTAACATTTCATAGTTTAATGCATTTGCTCTTTTATATAACCAGAGTGCATTTGAATACAAAGTAAACACAAATTAAAAAATGGTATGCACCACTACAGTAAACACATATCCAATGCATGTACAGGCTACTTATTTCTTGAAGAGTTCCAGGCTAGTGCCCTTCAGAGTGGAGCTGTCGATATTGGCATTACTTAGACAATCTTCAGAAGTCCTAAGCTGAGAGGTTTTGTGTTTGGGTTTTTTTTTTCCCCCTGCGCCCCCCCCCCCCCCCCCATTCTGAAAGGACCAAATGAATATGAAGCACTCTTCAGGACTGGAGGAGATGATCTAGTTTAGGTCAGGACTAGGTCAGTATGTGCTTGCACTCTGTCAAAACCAAAAGTGTGCTGTCTTTTGCCATTGAGTAGAATTCTTGAAAAACAAAGTTATCCAATACAATCCATTACACAGCTTTTACTGAAAGCCAGCATCATAGAATTCCATAAGCCAAAAGAAGAACTTTCTACTCATCAAAAAAAGTAGTGCCCTATTTTGTTACAGTTCTTTTGAGTGCACTCATCTGTAAGACAGAAATTCTTTCCCTGCTCCGGATGGTGCATACAAAGGTCTTTTGTATTGTCAAGGGTTGCCCATCAAAGAAATTTCTTTTGGAGGTTTATTTATATAGAGACTTTCTTTATTGCTCCAAGCCACCACTCTTGGAGAAAGAGTCTAATCTTTCTCTTGCATTACGAACTGAAGGCTCAAAATGTATTTTAATATCCTCAAGGCTTATATAAGCACATCAGAGGAAAGGGGAAAAGAGACCAAATGAAGCATAATCTTATCACAAAGTAATTTGGCTATAGTCCACCTTTTATATAGACATAAAAAAGAGAATGTTTTATGGTCAGTCTCTCAACCACCCTTTCTACCTTTCCTCGCTCCGACAGCTAGAAGTCTGTCCTCAAACTGAAATCAAAACAAAGGTCAATAGATCAAGGAATTCAAAAGGGAGCAGAAATCTGCCATCAGAATGCCAATAGCCTCCAGAGTCAAGCATTCCTTTCATTAGAAAATAAGGCCTGCTTAAACCTAGGAACAGACTCAGACCAATAGCCCTACTGATGAGCTATGTGTGCTCATCACACAATAATACGTTAGTCATGCCCACTCTAGACAAAACCAATTAAGTAGTCAGAATGGAAATCTTTGGTGGATATTTGGGTATTGCAGAGGTATCAAAATGGGATTATTGACAACCAGCTTATTTAATTCTTTAACTAAGTTCTTCACACATCTTATCAAATTTTTAATTGAGCTTTTCTGCAGTTAGTATCTTCTTAGCCATACATATTCATATGAATCACTTAAAACCAGTGATACTGATACAAAGACATGTCCTTTTTTTATTGTCAGTATGGAAGTAGTTTTGTCCAGGCAGACTACTTAAGCCTTCCTTTTTTGCCATGTGTTAACCATCAGTGTTTATCTTTACTTCCTCAGGACTTTGCTTGCCACACCAATCTCCAGACACCGAGCTGGCTTGTGTTGCTCCTTCCAATACTCAAGGGCAGAAAATAACGGATGTACAAATTCCTGTGATTTATCTCCACCTCTCCATGGTGAGAGGAAGAGGGATTAAGATGCAGAGCTCTTTCATGAAGCTCTGTATCTGCATATAACATGCTAGACTAACCAAATGTAATGTTTCATAGCCTAAGAAATCAAGTACCTGAAGCAAAAAAGAAAGCTTAAATGTTTTGCATATTGGATATACAAGTTTTTTTGACATAAAACAATCACTCCTCAGGGAACAATTAACATCGTAAATATGCATGAGAGGGCAGATTTAGGCTGCACAAGACATCATAAATCTGGCACATTTCTTTATGTTTCAGTATTTGACTTGGTACACTAAATGTTTTTTTAGGCAGATGCAGGTTGAAGAACATGTTGAAAGCTTATGGTTGAGAATTAAGGGGCACTCAAATATAGATGAAACTGTTGTGGATGTCTACTACAGACCACCAAACAAGGAAGAAGATGTTGACAAGACCTTCTACAGGCAACTGGAAGTACCCTCAAGATCATATGCCCTGGTGATCATGGGTGACTTCAATCACCCTGATATTTGTTGGAAAGGCTACTCAGTGAGGTATACTCAGTCCAGAAGGCTCTTGCAATGCATCAATGATAACTTCCTGATGCAGAAGTGCCAACTTCCTGAAGCGCCAACAAGGAAGGGAGTGCTGATGAACCTTCTATTAATGAACAAAGAAGGTCTGGTAGGGGATGTGAAGACTGGGAGCAGCCTTGGTGGTAGTGATCATGACATGGTACAGTTTAGTATCATACAAGGAAGAAGCAAGACAATAAGTAAGACTGCAACCCTGGACTTCAGGAGCATTAACTTTGTCCTCTTCAAACACCTACTTGGAGGAATCCCTTGGGCTAAAACTCTAGAAGGTAAGGGGGCCCAAGAGAGCTGGTTGATATTCAAAAATTACTTCCTCCAAGCTCAAGACAGGTGCATTTTTTTGAGTAAAAAAAAAAAATCAAGAAGAGGAGGTAGGAGACCAGCATTGATGAGCAAGGAGCTGCTGAAAAAACTCAAGAGGAAGAACGAAGTTCATAGCAAGTGGAAAAAGGGATTGGTCTCTTGGGAAAACTATAGGAATGCTGTCAGGGTTTGTAAGGATGCAACAAGGAAGGTCAAGGCCCTCTTGGAACTAACGCTGGCAAAGGAAGGAAAGGAGAACAAGAAGGTTTTCTTCAAATACACCAAAGGTAAAATGTTTTGGTTTTGTAAGTTTTGATTTCACAGAATCATAGAATGGTCGGGGTTGGAAGGAACCTTTGGAGATTATTGAGTCCAACCCAGCTGCAAACACAGGTTCACTCAGGGCAGGCCACACAGGAACAGATCCAGATGGGTCTTGAACGTCTCTAGAGAAGGACACTCCACAACCTCTCTGTGAAGCCTGTTTCAGGGCTCTGTCACTCTCACAATGAAGAAATTTTTCTTCATGTTGAGGTGGAACTTTCTGTGTTTCAGCTTGCTACCATTACTTCTCAGCCTATCACAGGGCACCACTGAAAAGAGACTGGCTCCTTCTACTTGACACCCACCCTTCAGATATTTGTAAACATTAATAAGATCCCCTCTCAGTCT